>JAUMHH010170815.1:0-16217 GCA_032359455.1 Chlamys rubida | reverse complement strand
CTCGTTCCACATGCACATCATTCTCAAACCTATAAATAGTCCCAGGTAAATCAACAAGGGATGCCATGAGGAAAATGGTTATGTTTACTCTTGAAAGGGTTATTGTGTTGATATTAATTTGCTTGTTTTGTTGGTTAAACAAACCTACACATTTGTTTGTTACTTGAACAGGTATGGTCATGGATAAATACAAATAAAATATTTCTGTGAGGAAAGCACATTTAGAAGTGCTGAACATACAGATTTGTGACATATTCCCGCCTACAAACAATACATAAAAGCAGATCACTGGATTTTCTTGTCTAATAATTCATTCCTGATCATTTTTCAATGAAATTGTTTTATATTCCACATTCTATTTCACTTTAATATCATAGCGATCTTACCTATCATAGAGCCGATGTGATCACCTGTCACCCAGGGTAACTGAAGTGACATCAGCCAAGTAATTATAATCTTTTCCTCCTTAGATATATATATATGATAGATAATTTCATTTTATCAGAAGAAACGCATGTAATGATGAATTTAAAATTACTGAACTTAGTTAACATATCCATTAATAATTCCAACAGTAGTACATAATGAAATTTCTAACTAGTCACATTAAATACGGCTAAATTGGTTTATAATTGTATACAAAATTGTACTTATGAATGAATACCTTGGACCTAAATGTTACTATAAAATAATGGACTGGTCCATATTTGGTCAGTTTTCTTTTTCCATTTATGCTCTATAAGTAAGGTGTACATCAGTTGGGTGGAAGTTTCTACAAACACAATGAAAGACGTAGAGATGGACATGGAGAACTAGGTGTAACGAAGTAGCCACACCCACACATGGAAGTAGCCACACCCACACATGGAGAACTAGGTGTAACGAAGTAGCCACACCCACACATGGAGAACTAGGTGTAACGAAGTAGCCACACCCACACATGGAGAACTAGGTGTAATGAAGTAGCCACACCCACACATGGAAGTGGCCCCACCTACACATGGAGAACTATAGGTGTAACGAAGTGGCCACACCCACACATGGAGAACTAGGTGTAACGAAGTGGCCAACACCCACACATGGAGAACTAGGTGTAACGAAGTGGCCAACACCCACACATGGAGAACTAGGTGTAACGAAGTAGCCACACCTACACATGGAGAACTAGGTGTAACGAAGTAGCCACACCTACACATGGAGAACTAGGTGTAACGAAGTAGCTAGCCACACCCACACGCACAAGCAAATAAACCAATCTAAATCTAAATACACATACAGTTTACCACCAAAACATCTGATATCATTGTCTATAAAAATAATATATATATCAAACTTCATGTGTTTTGTCATAATTTGTTCACAAAACTTTTCCACTTTTCAACACCATATTGACTACATGAGTCGCATAATTGCCACAAAATGCCATAAATTAGGTCTTAATACACTATCACCTCATCCAATTATCTCAAAGTCAGCGAATGATTTTTACAAAGCAAAGCTGTTTGGCATAATGTATAAATGTATTGTGAAGGCCATGTAGAACTATTTTGAGATTTAACCCTTTCACCACTATGTAACTTTAGTAGACTCTACCATGCACTGATCTGGATGAGTCCATTACGGTTTACAGTGGTGAAAGGGTTAAAGGACAAGATAGAACGCCCGGTTTCCCCATACAAGCATCAAATTCCATTTAATTTCACATTTGAAAAACATCCCAAAGAGTCTAAATTACTATTTTATGAATATATCAAGATGGGACTACACATTTTGATATTGAACATACAGCATATGACTAAGTGGTGATATTACACAAATTGAGTTGGTCATTCAGGAAAATTTATGAACGTTTTAATTATTTATTTAGTATTTTGTTTCCTTGGATGATCTATAAGATGTCTACTATATTAAAGTTGTAATCATTTGGTAAAACATGTAAATGGAATACTACCCATATTGACATTCCAAATAAAACAGTTGTTGCAAGAAAATAATTGGTACAAGGACCAATTAATCTGTTTTCCACATGTTATTCTTTTAGTAGTTATAGGAACCCTATGAATGATTAAAACACATTATTTCATTGATGTCCTATGGATCTCTTGGGACCATAGAGCTGATTTCCTTGAAAACAACACAAAGAGAGTTAAACATAAATATAGCTGACGAAGCAAGCCTTGCTATTTGTAAGCTAGCTCACCTTCGGACGATCACTTTGACTTGTCCAAAGTCAAAAAAGGCCACCAGGTCACGGGGATAATTGGGTTTAACTACAGTATAAGATGAATTACAAAGAAGCATTGAGTGATAATATAAATAAGGAAACCAATGTCATACGAAAACATATGCATATATTTCTAGATATAATAAGCTAAATCGCAAAAAAATATATATATATGTTAGAAATGAATTAAAAAAAGAGCAATGGTACAAATTTTCCCCAATCTTTATACCACAACTGTACGAGACATGCAACGAAGGATTTGTACAGTAATTTGCACTATTTCTACACCCTAAAATCACAGATTTCATTCTCTCTATAACCGGTACAAAACTATAGGCACAAAACCTGAACGTCACATTAAATCAGTATTTTCTTTCTCACGTACACACAGAATGATTTATGAGATTTAAGAATTTATTGTTTGCTATTGCGAGAAGGAGTATTTAGAGTAGCGATTTTCGGTACATTTTGACCTGGTTATTTCAGATTCAAATTGTTCAGAAAAAGTTCAAAACTATTTTTTTTAATGTTTAGGGATCATATTTTCACATCAATCGAGAGGATTATTTTTTTTCTGAATATAGGTGACCATATGGTAATTAAGCTACATAAACACAGTTCCAATAATGTACACATATATAAAAACATACATATGAAAATACATATGTAATTTGTGTAAAAAATGTACTGCTGTATTATCAGTCTTTAGAAATGCAGCATTACAGATCTCCCTTATCGCTGCATGCTACAGACAAGATAGCATTTCAGATAGTGACCTACTGGTGGAATGTTTCATTCTTGCGCGATTCCATATTTTATTTTTTACTGACCAACACTAAATTTGCAAGGAAAATCAGCTCAATTTTCTAAATTTTTTTTGTTTCCAATAAAATGAAAATATAAATTATTACGTAGTGTGTCAATTTTGAGACATGAAATCTTACATCCATCTTGAATTCTTATAGAACTTTAAACATCTGACAATATTATGCCATATTCATTCTGGACCTAAACATATTCTTAAATGCCAATTTAAGTAAAATGTTCAGACGTAAGGGAGACAAATTTGTTTGTTCTCTTTAATACATCTATAGCATGTGAAACAGAAATGTAACAGACACATGCTTCTCCAAAAGTTCCAAGTACATTTACAGCATATGTGAAAAAAGAAAATCTGTCCGCGCCAGTTTTCAAACACTTGTAATAGTTCCACAGTGGAATGCAGCCTTTCTCTGACAGTATAGAATCTCATCTCATTGGGTACATAGTCCATGTATACACATACACTGCTATTACAGACAAAAACAATAACTGACGTTATACATCACTGTATAGGAAGGCAATGTGGTACTCTTCTCTCCTGTCCACTGCAAATAGTGAAAATAACACATATCCTAACGGTACGGAGACATGTAGGCAGACTGTAGGCACGCACTGTAGCAGACAGGTGACTTGAATGATTAATCTCTCATTGTCCCATACACAGCTCGTCCCAGAAACCCTCGATTCTTGCACTATGGTGTTTGCTATACGGTTGTGGATCTCAAATTGTTAAGTTTGTCTAGAACTTCCTTGAATTTCGGTCGATTGGAGCCAACGAGTTCCCAGGAGCTGAGCATGATTGTGTAGATTTCCTTAGGACAGCCTTCTGGGGCCTCCATCCTGTATCCACGCTCCACATGGGCCACGACGTCCGCTAACGGCTGTAACACATTCACAAACACATCGTAACAAGCTACATACAAACATCAATATCAATCAAATATGTTTTGTAGGGTGGTTACAATGTTCACTCATATTGATAGGCTGCTTCACTTAACTTTTATCATTTTATAGTTATTACCAGTGTAATTTTTATAAAGGTGAAAATAATTAGTTACCTTTTCTATGTTTTACTTTTTTCTAGTTCTTCATTTTGTCTTATTGGTACATGTGTAATAAAAGTATTTACAATTCTAGGCCAAAAAGGTACTATGTCCAGCGACACCAATACTTACAATTCTAGGATATGGTACTCTTCCAAAAGAATAGATCTCCCATATTAACACACCAAAACTCCACATATCAGATTTACTGGAAAAATCCTGTACAGAAAGGAATGGCAAAATCAGGATCAAACCATACACACAAATCTACAGACTTTTGTCTTCATAATGAAAAGTCAACTTAATATTTTTTGACTACCAGGTTATCAAACTGGCTCCTACAATTACCTCCATAAAGAGACCACTTGTGTAAAGTGACCATTTTTAATGTTCCCGATTGTAGTGATTTCCTTTTGAATTATCATGTTCTAAGAGACCACCTGCATAAAAAGACCACTTTTTTGGATTCCAGAGAGTGGTCGCTTGATATTGGTCTGACATTTTTTTAACATTTAGAAAATGCAGGGCCTAATATCAGTTTTATCATGAGGTGCATATTCAAAGTTATCACTCCCAATATTTCTACAAGTGAATATAATTACATCTAGAAATAAAACAATGTTGAACAAATTAATAATATATATGAAAATAACAAATACAAATTTGAAGTTCTGGTATGGTTTAATATGTAAAATATTTAATATTTAGGAAAGTCTACATGTATGTAAGTGACACAAGCCTGTTTTAGCCTTGCTCTCCATGTCAGTAGATATTTTCATAAATCTTTTTGTACAAAAAAAGTTAAATCCATAACTGCTAGGCTTGCTTACATTGTCTCTCAGAGCTTCAGGTGCCGTCCACTTAATGGGAAACTTTCCCCCTTCTTGTGAGTAATCTCCATGCTTGGCCAGACCAAAGTCCGATACCTATATAACACAGAAAATAGGTCAAAGGTCACAGATAGGCAAATTATCAAATTATCCAATAAAACAATTTCAAAACAAACTGTTTGTATAGAAACCCTTTCTAAATGTTTGTGTTTGGTGGAAAAAACCATTTCTGAACAAAACATGCTTTCTGAATGAGTTACTTTTCAATGTTTGTGAAGAAAAGTTGTTTTTTAAATGTTCATGTGGAAAAAATTGCTTTCTTCTAAATATCTGTCTAAGTCATTTTATAATCAATTATCTGGAAAAGCTTAGCTGTGAATGCTTTGGTGTTAACTCATGTTACCAAACACTACTCATAAAAGAATGAAAAGTGTCCAAAGTAGTCTGATGTCTGACTGTCATTTAGACTGAGGTTATCCACAGTGAGTAAATACATGGTAATGTCATTTGTCAGGTTTTACTTCAGCGACTTTGAACATTCCTGTGACATTAAAGCATCATCTGTGTAAGTTAATGTACCCATTTTGTTCCTTTTTCAGTTTGGCACTTTTCCTAGCTCTACTGATATTATGTTGATAATTAACACACATCACTTGTATATCGTTTCTAATTCTTGAAGTATAATTATTGTATTGAATGATAGTGTTCATTCTTGAGGATGTCAATAAATCGATCATATCAATAAATCCTTATTAAACTAGAACACACACAAAAAAGTCAGTCAATCCTTTTTATCAAATAACTGCAGAAACAGAAGAATATAATGCTAAAATAGGCCCCACTGTACATTGTTCAAATTCTAAATCTGATGCACAATGTACATGTAGCGTATAAATAAAGGATTTCAGTATCTGTTAGAAGTTATCAACCTAACTGGCGGCGGGCCTCTGAGGGATGTACACCTACCTTAGCTGTATTGCTTTCGTTCACCAACACATTCCTGGCAGCTAAATCTCGGTGTACTAGGTTCTTACTCTCTAAATACTGCATAGCTGAACATGTGTCTCTGTAAGTAAAGGGAGGTAACACATAATCACAGCAATTCAAAGTTGTATCTTCATAGGTAAGGGGAGATAACACTAAAAGCAGTTCAGTAAGGCCAGGGCCGTTTTCGTTTAAACGGCCAAGCCGGTCGGACCACTGTTGTTCGTTTATTAAATAAGGTCGGACCTAGTAATCTGATGCTGCTTTCAGGCGAGCCTTGACAAAGCCTTGCAAGGCCTGCATAAACATTTGCAGGTCTGCCAGGATTTATACCCAAAAATGTTACATTTATAAACGGTCAAACCGGTTGTTCCGCATAAACGAACAGGCCCAAGGTATAAGACTAGTACATGCAGATTTTCAGTATTTTTAATTTGGCCATAATTGACAATGCTTTTATTCTTGAAGAACTTTTCCTGACTACTGTACTATGTTTTTGAACAATTTTGAGTGTTGTTTGCTGGCTCATTCTATCAATATAGATCATACACTTACGTGGTAAAGTCAATTTGGTCCTTCTTTGTAATAACACTTCTGCCACGAGACCGCAGGTATTCCACTAGATTCCCCTTTCCCATAAATTCTGTTACAATCAAAATATTTTCTCCTAAAACCACTCCAATCAACTGGACCAGGTTTGCATGTCGTAGTGATCTGCAAAATAAAAACGTAGAAAATATATTCCTCATCATCGCCATGAGTACATCACATGACTGAGGGTACTAGCACGATCATGTTTTTTTTCTGACATGTAAAAGAGGATGTTGTTAGTTTCTTGATTAAAAACAATTATTTTTCACAAGTGGGGTCACAAAAAAGAAAAGAAAAAATATTCAACCCATGAGTGAAATAAAACTTATCATTCATCCAGAAGTTAAGATTATTTTATTTATAAGGTTTTTCTATTTATAGACTGGATTTCTGAGAACGGATATAGTCCATTTCACACCGAAAAATAGCGAGGCAAGGAGTGCTATATTGCAATAAGAAAATGTCAAGGCTATGGTAGCTTCACAATTGACGATGCTATTGTTTGTTATGTTTAACACTAAACCCGTCTCTGTAATTTGTCGGTTCAATGAGAAAATAACAAACAATATAATTTTCATTTTCACTGTTTAACCTTATACAAAGCTTCCTAGCTATAAGAAGGTAGATGCTTATGTTGTGACTCAACCTAAGAAGGCCAATATCTATGTCATAACTGAAACTTCATCAAAGAAAGAAGAAAGAAGAAGGAAGACAAACACTTACGTCATTACCGACGCTTCCTTTAGGAAAGCCTGGGCAGCATTGTCCTGTTTCTTCAGCTGTTTTATCGCTACCTGTTGGTGTTTGTATTCACCCTTACACACATCTGTAATCACACATTAGAGTAAACAGTTACACACATCTGTAATACATATACAATAGCTGTAGTAAACAGTTACACAGATCTGTAATCACATAGAGTAGCTGTAGTAAACAATTACACAGATCACCCAAATAAAGTACTGTAGTATTATACATATAAAGTAGCTGTAGTTCACTCTTACACAGATCAGAAATCACCTATATAAAGCAATGTAGTATAACACACATATGAAATCACAAATAAAGTACATAATGTAGTAATATTTGACCCGTACACACATCTGAAATCTTGTATAAAGCAGCTTTAGTACACATTTGTTAAATAGCATATTAATAAACACTAGGGTTTTCTTATATAAGGATTTTCAAAAACAATCGTGATACCTCCAAATTCATCCTTCCCAATGGACTCTCCTTACCTCCGAATTCACCCTTCCCAATGGACTCTCCTTACCTCCGAATTCACCCTTCCCAATGGACTCTCCCACTTCAAGGTCTCGTTCGTGAATTACCCAGCCACCACTCTCGAAGTCCTGAACGGACACCATGGAGAAACTAGAGCCTTTCTTCTGCAGCGGACGTATCAGCCGGATACACAGACCGTCAGCATCCTTAGAGTAATGCTGAAGAATTGGACATAATATTAACCTTAGGTCTGATGCAAATATCTTCGACAAAGACGTTCCATAGGATTCAAGTACATGGTTTGATGAGAATGCAAAATAATTTAAAATCTTAGTAAAGAGAATCTTGAAAATTATAGATTGTATTGTAAGAGATATGAAGAAGCAGGTTAATTTAACACATTATTTTTTTAACTAATTCTAATCTACTGAGTTAGAAGACATTTTATGTTTGAAAGAATTGAACTGGTTTTAACAAAAACAATGACAATGACATTAAAAATACAATCTATATAATTTACAATATTTAATGACACAGAAACAAAATTTGCTATATCAAATCTGGTGGATTACATGACATATCATCCAAGCTGATAAACTGTGAACTTTTGTTTATATATAAACAACAACTATAAGCAATTTAGTGATGACACGTAACGGACACAAAGACAAAGTTGTGAAGCACTACCCATAACCAGTACTGTGGCCCCATATACATACTCGCACTGCCTCTAACATGCACATTACACCCGCCAACGATACTATCTACTCATGTACGGTCTTAGTGCTATACACCTGTTTACTATTCTCTGTGCCCTTAGTTTTTGATAGCAAGGTGTGTTTGATGCTGAATCAGGTTTTCATGTTTACCTTATCAATTCAATTTCACAGCTTTTAGCTTACCATGATATGGTGACTTTTAATTAGAAATTACAGAACTGTTTCTTTTACATTTCCCTTGAAGTAACAGAGTTGAAACTGAATTTAAATTAACTAATTAACATAACTTTGGTTCATTAATTAAAAACGTCAAAGAATTCTTATCTCATTTGATAATTTCCCTCTAGAGAAAAGTTACAAACTTTTAAAATTGATGAGGTCGTTAGAAGGGGTATTTACATATTAAATGCTTCAGAGATATCGGTGTACATAGATCTAGATGAGGCCAGCTAAAGGGCATACATCTATTCACTAACACGTACAGAGTAGGCTTTCTAAAGGGAAACGCATCTCATGATCTGGTCACAAAATAGAGGAGGCCACTCAAGGAGAAACATATATTGGTACAGAGGACATTTACGTAGCAATATATCTAGGCACAAAACAGGGGAGGCCACTTAAGGAAATACAAATGGGTACAAAAATACAGGCCAGTTAAGGGGGAATACATATTTGTATCAAAATATAGGCCACTTATTTAGGGGTAACCAAAATCGAAGAGATCAGTTAAAGGGAACTATATCTGAACACCAAATTGAGGATGCCACTTTTGGGGGGAGATTTACATCTGCACATCAAAATAAAGGGGCCATGGAATGGAAATACATCCAGACAGCAGCACTGTGGAGACCATTTGAGGGGGAAAATATAGGGGTAGCAAAAAAGGGGACGCTACGTAAGGGAATACATATAGGTATAAAGATAAAGGATGCCATTTAAAGGGGAAATACATCTTGACAACTAGAAAAAGTTTTTAAAACATACATGGCCCCTGCTCCCTATTTGATGGAAATGGAGGTAAAACCAAATTAAGTGAAGCAAACTACCAGTATGTCACAATGACCTACAATTTATATATTGTGTAGTACTCCTTAACCCTTTCACCCCTATGTAACTTAGTAGACTCTACCACACATTGATATGGATGAGTCCATTATGGTCTACAGTGGTGAAAGGGTTAAGATGTATTGAGATATATGAAGTTTGAACTTTGATGACTACTGGACTATTACAATAGAAATGGTGCAAAACCCCAAGTCTAATCGAAGTCAGTGAAGCTAATGATATAGCTTACATTGACCTATATTTTATATCATAGTCCTTACCCACATACACTGTATAAAGTTTTATGATAGTTGGACTTCAAGAATTAGAGTTAGGGAGCTAAATGCAAAACCAAACCAAGATGTCGTACAAACAGATGTACTGATGGAAGAGGCAAATGATTAATACCCTTCCACTATGTGACAGAGGCCAAAAATAAAGGAGGCCATTTAAAGGCATACATATCTGGACAATAAAACAGAGGAGGCTATCTAAGGGGCATCAACACACATAAGGCTAGATATAAGACTATGGCGGCTTCAAGACATCTAGAGACGAAGTTATCTTAGACGCATTCAGATTGTGTTAGTATCTAACTATATATGATAAACAAACCTATTCTAAATCATATAATGCCAATATTCATGAACTAAATCATTAATCTTCTACTAATAGTATAGATATATATCATGATTCCATTCCTGGTTTACCAAATGTCAATCAAAATGACACATATTCAACCTGGATATCATTATCCATTTTTTTCTTGGAAAACTAACGCAAGAAAATCATTTTAAAAATATGTTTTTTTTTTATTATTTTTTTTTTAATTTTCTGTGGAAAATCCTATACACCAATATACATTTTTTTTTATCTACAGCACAAAAACATGTTGATGGAAAAGTCCAAGTAAACCTGAACATGTTAAATACAGTTGGATGTTTAATAGCAAAACACATTGTAAGAATGAAGATGGTATATGTACCTCCACAAGTTGTGTAAGATTTTCAAAATACGATTCTTCATCTATGGTCATCTTGTTATGACTGTAAATTATGCGATAATGTTCCACTTTGGACTTATGACACACACTTAGTGTGAAATCGCCTGGGTAATTCACACTCTCGCGCACAAGAAATAGTCCGTCTTCAGGAGGCACTAGTAATTCCTCCGCCTTTTCTCGTTTTATTTTCCCATGGAACCATCTACAAAGAACAAAATAGGATCATGCAACATGCATTTCCATAACAACGAATGCAACGTAAGACATGGATACTATAGCAGCTATAAAAGATACGTGACTGCAACTGAGAAATATCGTGAACATCTATAGTGTTAGTGCAACAGCAGTATTCCTTCAGGAACTGAGTTCAACATTTACACAAACCTTGTACACGTACCAGCTACACGACCCATATTCTCGTTATTGCTATTCCGTCTTTGCGTATTGCAGAGTTATCTTCTCTTGTGAGCAGGTATTGATTGTTACGTCATTGGTTTGTGTGAGAAAATTACGTTGTTTTCTCAAAAATTGATGACGTTCTCTCACAAACAAATGACGTAACAATCATTTGTCTTTTCCATATAAAATAGCATCTTTGAGAAAAAAACTACAAGAAAATAGTAGTTGAAAGGTATTATTTATTTCTGATGAAAATTTGGTAAATATAAGTTTTATGGTAAGATAATTTTTAAAATCGAATACTCCTTTACCTGAAATATATACATCTTGATGATGCTTGTGATTATGTCGAGGACAATAAGCTTAACCCTAGACGGATGTTGGAGGAGTAATACAAATGAATGTGTATTAAACGTTGAACTCAGCATCTCTGTAGATACTGTACGAATCACCTGTTTTGATTCAGCAATGTCAGTTAAAAGATTTTTGATGTCACAACTTTCTTTCTAAAAACGTTTGTACCATTGCAGTGTTGACATTGGACATCACTGATAAACACGTATAACCCAAACCATGACTGTTTGTAATGTGTTTGTGTAATGGTTCATAAGTTACAGTTTCGACTTCAGGAAATGTTTCCTTCCCCCATTTTATTCTGGAAAATAACCCTGGGTTAGTGTGATATTGAAACCCCTGTTAACTGACATGCTAAAAGTGATTTTACTTATATTTGTATTGTACCCATACTGAAAACATAAAATGGCTGCTTTGTTAATCTGACAAATTCTTGTACATAATCACTTGTAAGCAATTGATCAAATAAAATTTAATTTCAATCTGATTTAATTTGGTTTCCAATTACCTTCTCAAACTAAAATCTTTGTTTTACTGTTTATAACACACAGTAACAGACTTGTGTACATCAATTTACCTTTAGATAACAAATCAGCCATTTGTATTTCACATATTCAAGTGTACCAACATACATAATATGGACTTTAATTACTAGACTACAATACCAAACACTATGGGAATGCTTGTCAGCAGTACAGAGTTCCCAGGTCAAGCTCATTAGGTTGTACTTGTTTCTAATTTGTGAAAGTTTTTCTTCATTTGTGAAATTAAGATTTTAATGTAGACCAAGATTAAGACAAAGGTTTGAATTCGAAGAGGTCAATGTATTTTTCTTAATTTTGTTTTCCGATTTAATTATGGAATTAAAATTTTAATGCAGACCAAAATTAAGACAAACATTTGGTTAACTCATTCACCCCTGAAATTTCATAATGAACTATTCTAACCTTTGAATTGGAAGAGTTCAAATGTGTCTTCAGGGGTAAATGAGTTAATCAGTGAAAAGATAAGAGCTTAACCTGAGATATGACAACAGGTTGTGAGAACCAAACAGGAATTGTAAATCATTCGTCAGTTTTTATATATACAAAATAACGATAATTTATTTAATTAGAATCTCTATTGCTGTTTGGTCCTCACATAGTTTCAAAATTAAAACTGTATAAAATGCAGAAAAAAGAAATTATTGAGGATTCCTCTTGGTAGTCTTAAAATATTTGAAAATGATTAACCAATCAAGACCAATTTGTCTATTTTTCCGAATTTTGAAATAGAACTTCAGAACCTCAGTAATTTTTTCTTTCCTTTAAAAAAATATCCGATATACAAGGTCAAGGTTGGCATAACAGCAGCAAGCAGTGGCTATAGGTCGTCCACATAGCAACCAATGCAACAATCACAGAAGAGGGCAGCACTGAAGGGAGGTAACCAGTGTTTGTTCTGGGACATACCTCAACCATTTCAAACAAGTTATCAAAACAACAGTCGCCGCCATCCACCTCCAGCTTGTTGTTGTGGGCCAAAACACGGTAATGATCAACTTTGTTATCAAATGAAACTGAAAGTGTAAAATCGCCACGGTAATGGACACTGTCTCGCACAAGGAACACGCCATCTTCCATGTCCTGTAAGAGATTCTCGGCTTGCTCCCGAGAGATACTGCCGTGGAACCAGCTGTAAAGGTAGCAACAACACCACAATGTTTTAGTGAGGGAAGTATGGCTGATAGTCCAATAACTCAGACTGGTAGATATTACAGTCCAATAACTCAGACTGGTACATATTACAGTCCAATAACTCAGACTGGTACATATTACAGTCAAAAAGTGTTAGTGAGGGAAGTATAGCTGATAGTCCAATTACTCAGACTGGTACATATTACAGTCAAAAAGTGTTAGTGCTGGAGATAGAGTAAATTCACTCGAGTTGTTCATGTAGATATTAGTAAAGATATGTATATAGTTAAGGTAAAATACAAATACCAAGTATGTCTGGATTTTATATAATCAAATATATGTACTGTGTGTTTAATAGAGAACATTACACAAGGGTTGTTGATAGCCTGGTCAAGTTCTCCAAATACATACATGTATAGGTAGCTGACAGTGAAAACAGTGCTATTGTAAAACCAATGTATAAATAGACCAGAGTCAATAGTAAGCTAGTTGAATTCCGAGAGAGTTTCCATGCGTCACAAGTGGGTGCTAGCAGCATTTGTTTGAGGCTCAAGCACAGGAAGCAAAATATGCAAGGCACCTTTTATAGATCATACTTATTACCTTGTATGTTTTTAAATACCATCTTTATTATAAAACAATTGGTTTTTTTTGGCATTTTCTTGATTGCACTAAATTATTTGATTGGTACTCAAAATAGAAAACAAAGCTTTATAAAGCAAATAAAAGCTTTGACTGATCAAAGATTATTATTGGTAGTTGAAAATTTCCTCTCGACATCAGTGTATTTTTTTTACTGAGCTTCAACTGGTCAAGATATATGTATTATCATGACAGCTACGTAGCCCAATAACTCACGGCATTGCATGTAGGGGCACCTCTCTACGTCGCTGGACATAGGTCGCGGGCACCATTCCCTCGCGACCAGCACCATTGCGTCCCTTGTACCAGTTAGCATCCTACAGGTGAGAAAACAAAGGGACACAATTAAATCATGTGTACAAACACTGCAAATAATACATTGATCAGAGGGCTTTTCTTGGTGAATTGTAAAAGACCTCTGTCGTCAAACAGGAGAATTCATCAACTTATCATCTGTCAATTCAGAAAAGCGTTTGACAATTTTGCTTGATGTGTCAATAAAATCAACATGCAACATTGGTTCACCACCTCCTTATTGTTCATTCATATTCAAAGAGCCAGTTTTATGGCCTTCTTAAGGCTATTTCTATACAAAACATCTTCTTGAAAAACTTTAACACTTGCATCTATCAAATGTTTTTTTCAATTTATTTGTAAGATATTGCATTGTCATCTGAACACAAGATGCAAAATTTTAACATTTTTTTTCTTCCCGAAAGAAGGAAGTTGCGATGACATTTAAAAACAACAGCACTGTTTTCTTTTGGTAATTGGGCCGAATATGGCCCCAGATAGGACCCTGGATTAATGTCAGTGACAACATGTATATAATATATATCAGAATTTAGAGACAGTGTAGTGAATCTGGTCTGAGTAAATTTTGACAAATCTAGAAATCTATATTACTGTTATACATGTGATGAATCCACTCAGCAAAGAAATCAACATATAACTAAGGGTTAAGATAACCATGGGTATCAATAAGCAGATCCGAGCTGTTTGATACAGCTTTAACCCTTTCAACCCTATGTAACTTTAGTAGACTCTGCCATGCATTGATCTGGACGAGTCCATTATGGTCTAGTGGTGAAAGCCCTAACTCAAACAGTATGATATCATGTGATATAAATTTCAATATCAGTCAAGGAAATATTGTTTTATTTCTTATAGAGGAAATTGAAGCTTTGACAATTATGAGATAAACAAGCTGTAATGTGAGGCTAATTACCCTGGTTGCTTGTATGATTGTAAGTATATCGCCTTTTTTGAATGGAAGATCCTCGCCTGACGATCCCTGAAAGTTGTATGAAGCCACTACTTCCTGTCCTGGTCTCCATGCTTCCGTGGGAAGGCCATGCTGTAATGTACACAATACAAAATTCTCAAACTAGTTGAATTAATAGTTACAGCAGGTCTAGAATGCCAGGATTTTAATTTACTTGTATATATATAATCAAACAAAGAGGCCCAGAGGGCCTGTATCGCTCACCTGGATATTTGAGCAATCAAGGGAAAATATTCTCAATAAAAGTGCTTTTTGCAAATATTTCCATATATTGAGTCTCCTTGGCTTAAGTTCCAGACTAAACAAAACTGTATACTACTCTATCCCAGCATGCTACTGGTCAAATATCATCACCCAGGGCCTCCTGGCCATGGTATTGCAGAAGAAGTATTCACATATCTGACTCCTGTGATCGTGAAAGTAGGTGAAGGTTATTTATTTGGGGAAACTTTATAGCACTCTGTCCCCAGTAATTACTAGCCAAGTATCAATACTCTGGGCCTCCTGGTTATTCTGAAGAATTGTTTAAAGGTTTTTACATTTTTGCCAGGTGAGCTAACAAAAAAAAGAAAATCATTCAATTTCCTACAATGCAAGAGTGAAGAGATGTATCAGTAATTCATACAAAATAGAAAGTAAAGAGTTTATGCTTAATGCAAATGTTAACAATAAAGTTGCACATGTAGTTTTGTGTTTCCAGGCACAGCTTTGTCATAAATATCAAACTACAAAAGGAAATTTGCTGAAAGCAAACCAATGCAAGTCTTATTAAATAAGGTCCCCCACACGGATATGCTAATTCAGTTGTCTTGAATTTCAAGTAAATCTGAAATGTCCTTCACTGCATAATGAATGACATGTCACCATGCTTTACCATCCCTGAGGTTACATGTCACTATGTAGGATGCTGTTACACTACAGCTGTACATGTATAACAAGGTATGTGTACCATACATACAATTCCTGTGTTGACTCTTACCTGCTGATTTATCAACCTTGGATCCATTTTCATATCTGTTCTTTAGGCCGTATCACAGGCAGGGCGGAACCTGACAACAAATAATTACAGTTATCACTCTGCCAGTTAACATATCTCTATCAGAAGTTGGTGTCAGTGATAAAGATGTACCACGGGCTAGACAACCAATTAACATTATCTATAATTCACGGAAACCGCCAAAGTCAACACAACACTGATGTGTTTAACATGCTCACTATATGTGTGTCCAAGTTAATTATATTATGGTAGCTTGCTTAACATTGGACTTAAAAGTTTGTTTTAAAACTTATTTAAGATACGAAATACCTGACCTTTTTACCTGAGAATCACCAAATCATTGCGGTTTATACAACGGTGCGGTTTATATGTGAATG
>JAUMHH010170804.1:0-16218 GCA_032359455.1 Chlamys rubida | reverse complement strand
GGGGGGGGGGGGGGGGGGGGGGGGGGTCAGGGAATTCATTTGTACAATTTTGAATCCCCTTTCCCCAAAGATGCTTCCTGCCAAATTTGGTTGAAATCTGCCCAGTAGTTTCAAAAGAACTAGAACTTGCCCTAAAAATGTAACCTGTAGAACTTGCCCAAAAGCTTTAACAAATACCAAAAGACTCGTGTTTTGGACCAATAATGAGCAAATATGGTCCAATTTGTTGCTATTAAAGGAACCTCCAAGCAATTGATGTAATCATATTACAATGTAAAATTAATTAAAAGTCGAGTTAAACACCAAAACACAGATTGCCCAAAAACTTTAACCAAGCGGGACGCCGACGCCGCGAGTACTGCATAGCCACGGCCCTCTATTCTTTGAATAGACGAGCTAAAAATGAACTAACCTTTCTTGAAAGGATTACTATGGTGTGAAATACATTTCTTTAAATATTTTACAAAAAAATGTCCTGTTTTGGGTACACTAATGGTATAGATCAGTTTTGTTTGTCTCCTTATTCTGTTTTGTAGATGTCTTATTGAGATTGGATCTTGTACTGGTGTATGAACCATGATGCTATCCTTGAATGTCGACGACAATACCATTGTGAAATAAATACTCTGTAACTGGAGATTCGAGGCAGTCTTTATTAATTCTTTCCCAACACTTTCTCACCCTCGTTATCTATTTCAATATTAATAAAAGTACATATTTTTTTCTGAAATAAGAAAATGACACCCCAGCATTTTCTCACCCTCGTGATTTATTTCACTATTAATAAAAGTACATAATTTTTTTTTTCTGAAATAAGAAAATGACATGCAAAGTGATCAGAGTTCATGAATATAATGTTTATAATGAAGATGATACAAAAATATGTATATATATTTTGACGTATTTTTTTCAGGATAGAATTAATCATCTGCTATCGAGCTTCCTGCATTTTGCTGTTGGGGCATCTAGATCCCTGGAGGGATCTGTCACGAGTTGCTGGTCTGTTGTAACGTCCTCTGATGGAGAATTTGTCTCCTGTTTACAGTTTGGGGTCTTACCTACAATGTCTGTGCTTGGAAGGAGGTGAGACAGAGATTCTGAATCCTTCGCACATGTACCTACCGAGAGAGTGAGATTAGCCTTGTTATCTGGAGATCCGGACAGAACCTCAGTGATACTAGGTGATTTCATTTCTAAATCAAGATCCTTTTTGTCGTCGGAATTCCCTGGTTCCTGGCTGTCTTTATCAGGATCGCTCTTAATGCTATTTTTCGTTTCTGCTTCGGAACACTTTTCTGTACTTTTTGTTTTTACTTCTGTTTTCACATTTTCTGACTTTGACACTGCGTCTCTAATCAAAACATTCAGTTTCTTCTCTCCTTTAACAGTGTGAATTGATCCTAGGTTGATCACAGGTTCTTTATATTCTGGAATTTCCACTCCAAGAATTTGACATAATTGTGTCATGACGTCATCAACGTAAGTATTTATTCGCAAGTCCGCATGGCGATCATGTTTGGTAGGCTGCAGGTTGACGATGACCAGTTTTCCGTGTTTTTTGCGTGTCAGTAGGGGTAAATTTCCACTAGGAATAATCTGTAACGAGGTTCCCAGGCACAGGCTCACATCTGCTTTCCTGTACAAAAAGAAAAAAGAAAAATCTAACAATTTTGTTTTGTTTTGTTTGTGTTTTACATCCTATTAACAGCTATGGTCATTTAAGGACGTGCCAGGTTTTGGTGGTGGAGGAAAGTCGGCGTACCCCGGAGAAAAACCACCGACCTGCGGCAAGTACAAGTACCATGGCGACTGCCCCACATAACAAATTAATTTACATACAAATCACATATCAAGTGGACAAAGCAGTAGCCTAGGACAACATGCACAGTCAAGCACCATGCATTGATTCAGACATGTTCGTTTACAACTGACTTACTGGGACAATCTTAACCCTTTCACCACTGTAAACCATAATGGAATCAGCCCCATAAGTGCATGGTAGAGTCTACTAAAGTTACCTGGGGGTGAAAGGGTTAATAGAAAAGCAGAGCTGCCAAACTTCAAGATTCAAAAACCGTAAACAAGTGTCTGGTAACAAAGATTCATGACAGAATTATCCAGGTTTGAGCCATGTTTCACAAAGAAAGAATCCATCTTTGCAGATCCAACAACAGATAATTTTGCCATCTCTTTGTTAATTCATTAGTTTTTAAATAATTTGTCATGCCTGTGGTCATTTTCACCCACTGTTAGAATTCATGAAATCACAACAGCATGTAATACACTGTGCATATGTTGTTCCTTTAGCAGATTTAAGATCAGGGTACTTTTCCAATACTCTTGTTTAAATGTCTAGATGTTTCGTTGCCTTGGAGAACTGTTCTCCAAATCAGCACATTTCCACATCATTTTTCTTTATAGAAACAAGGCACTAAAGCCCAATTTCACCTTGATGCAAACACTCATGTAACTTTGATTTACGATTACAATAATGAAAACGGACATCGTTACTGGATTACAGTGAAACTAACAAACAAAAGGGAAAAAATCCTGACTGTATTTTAAATCGTTATTCAACTTGGAATATCTCAGACCTCAAAATAATAATAATTACACCTTAATCATAAGAATTGGCAGCTCTGGTAATGAGCAATCTGTTTCTATAAACAGTGGCTAGATATAAGGACCACTGGAGAAATGAAGACCATCTTAATTAATTTTCATTTAAAAGTATTTACCATTTTTCATTCTACAAACTTTTCTAATGAAATATCTTTCAAAGTGCTGTGATAATTAAATTCTGTCATATTCAATAATATCATTTCACATTTTAAAATCCCCTTCCAATATTGTTTGTCTTGCCTCTGGCTCACAATTTATCACTCAGATGACAGTAACTTTTGGAGACCTGGTCTATCAATACACAAATTTACTCCACTAATTAGATGATTCATATCTTAAAAATAATAGACTATAATGTTTAAATTGTATTTCACTTTGTCATATTTAATTCAAACATAATATACTGCAACTTAAATACTGTGAAATCAGATATTTTCGTGGGGCCCAAATTTCATGGTTTCCCAACAAATCACCATTTCGTGGGTACATGAATTTGTGGACTACGAGTACCCACTTAAATGGAGAATTGCTTTACATCAAAGTTGTAATTCCTTTGAAGGCCTTTGAATTTGCAGATGAAAATTACCCACAAATTCAACTAAATTAAAGCAAAAAACACGAAAATTATTGATTTCACAATATATATAGTATCTGTAGTTAATCATTAAATAAGTTTCTGAGTCATGCTCAATCAAACAGTCAAGTTTTAAATTTGTACTAATCCCGTGTAAACTGAAACCCTGTGTACACTATAGACCTTCAAATCAGTGACATGTTTGTAAAATAAACCTGTGTAAGCTAGATCCCTGTGTACTCTGACCATGACTAGAAACACTGGTCCTGGTTGTGTTTGATTCACCCTTTCACCCCTATGTAATTTTAGTAGACTCTACCATGTATTGATCTGGATGAGTCCATTATGGTCTACAGTGGTGAAAAGGTTAACTGAGATTTTCACTATACCTTGAATTCAGATCTGCCAGGTCCATATCTCTCACTGGTAAGGCATCTTCCCAGTCTAATATGGTGTCCCTTGCCATACCTCTGTAAAATAGGAAATAATAATCAGTTTTAAAGATACATCCAAAAATTCCACTTGAAAAGATACCCATATTTTAACTTACTTTTTCTTTACGATTTTAGTAAAACAAGAGTTGTTGAAAATAAAATAATTATGTCCAAAGAGGTGAAGATTCAGAAATAAATCTCCTCAGTGAACTGTTTACAGATGCAAGATGGGTGCCAGAAAAATAAAATGTGACCAGAATGCTTCACATTTTCACTCAGGTGATCTTAACATTGAATGCTACCACAATGCTTCACATTTTCACTCAGGTGATCTTTACATTGAATGCTAACAAATACAAGAACACTTACCGACATACACTTCCCCTCGATTTAGTTTTCAGACATGAGTTCCCTGTACTTACCGACATACACTTCCCCTCAATTTAGTTTTCAGACATGAGTTCCCTGTACTTACCGACATACACTTCCCCTCGATTTAGTTTTCAGACACGAGTTCCCTGTACTTACCGACATACACTTCCCCTCGATTTAGTTTTCAGACATGAGTTCCCTGTTAGCTTGAGGCCCATTGTTGGTACAGCCGTGCTCCTTATGTACTGTAAAATGGAAGAATGGATAGTGCATTCTTCATCTCTAAGTTCATTAGTACCAATTCAAGAATTTTATAATATTTAAAATAACACCACAGTTCATGTTGGAGTATCAAAGTGGAACAATAGCCTTTCAGTGGACTCAAAACACTTCAGAGACATTTCTGTCCTCTTTTCCTATACAAGGATATAAATTGGGAACCTAACTTTTGAAAAAGTCTCTTAACACTTTCACCACTGCAGACCATCATGGACTCATTCAGATCAATACATGGTAGAGTCTTCTCAAGTTGCATAGGCCTAGGGGTGAAAGGGTTAATATAAATTTTTGGTTTACAAAGTGTTAAATTGGTAATTTCCACCGACCGTGAAAGTAAAGCTTCCAATTTAGTATCTATACAGAGATGTATAATGTTATATTTAACTCATTCACCCCTGAAGAAACATTTGAGCTCTTCCAATTCAAAGGTTGGTATTGTTCATTATGCAATTTCAGGGGTTAATGAGTTAAAATAACAACCTGCAGCACAAGTACTAGCCTTGTCTGTCAATACACCTATATTACAGGTGTATTGACAGACCTATATTACAGGTGTATTGACAGACCTATATTACAGGTGTATTGACAGACCTATATTACAGGTGTATGGACAGACCTATATTACAGGTGTATTGACAGACGAGGCTAGTTCCTGTGCCTGCAGGTTGGTTTTGAAAGTTCTTCTAGTTAGACTTTAATTATCATAGTAAATATTCAAAAAAGAATTACAAGCCCTTGCATAAAATCTAGGCGTCAAATAGTGAAATTATACACCATAGCTCTGCAATAACAAACCTGAGTTCCACATTTGTCGCATTCTTCCACAAACATGTTGCCGTGTAGTTCAGACAGCCGATTTCGAGGAAATCCTGAACGTATCTGAAGGCCATCGACATTCTGACTGACCACATACTTGACATATCCTGTTCACATAGGCAAAAAGAATTTCTATATACTAAATGCATAAGACTGACAACATATGAAATATAAATAAAGAACAAAATATAATGGTGAACAGTTCTGATTTAAACAATAAACTGCTCAAATAGTTGAATGTGAATAATAAATTAACAATGAAGTCTGGATCTGCTTCATGTTGAATTGCCATTTCATTTTGGCCATGGAATTTAATATCAATGAAATCTGAATTTTGTAAATATTAGTTAGCGTAAGTAAATCTGATGCTACTTTAATTTTAAGGCAAATTAAAAATGCAGTAGAAATGAATACTGGAAAAAAAAAATACCATCTAAAGTTCTATTAGAGGTATATCTATATTTATAATTTGGATGTTTGTATTCAATTGATGACATTTGTAATCAACATTTATTATTATATTCCAATTCATTTGAGATGTAACACGGCATTCGATTGGTCAATTGAAATAATTTGCAACAATATAATCATGAAATAGCGTCCACAAATATCTCATGTGCATATATATATATATGAAGCCTGGGTAGCGATTGTTAATGATGTCAAAAACAATACCATGACCCTGAAAGGTCAATGTAATTCTGCCTCAGTTTGATTATTCCTTATATCAGCTATCCATTACAAAGAGACCCGGATTTTGGAGAAAACATCTTAAAACCCTTGTTTCTTTCAGTGAATTTAGCTGATATTAATTAGAATGGGGATAATCCTACTGTATTTAGGGATTTTCCGGCGGTATATCGTGATAATACTGTTGTAAATATCCGTTTTACTGGCTCTGTATTTCTTGACAGTATAATTGAGATATACCAGATCAACTCTCAAAATATGGTAGGGTTATCCCCTTAATATTCACAGGGTAAATTGTAAATATTGTGTTAAATATAGGGACTTTTAAGGCTTTTTCATTGATAATTTTAGGGCTTTTAAAGGTCCACTATTTTTAGGGCCTTTGAAAGCCTGCTTAAACCGTGCATGCATATTTCTTATCCTGTATTAAATATGTTCTTTGGGAGACACCAGCCTATTTTTAATTGAACAAAAATAAGTTAAAATCAGAAAAAAATAAGGTTTGAGTGATTTTATGTAACCATAATACCTTTTATAAATAAGTGACGTCGGACTTACCAGTTTTTTCCAAGGCGACCAAAGCCATGTGAGTGCGAGTAGGTCGCGAGTTATCAAACGTTACACTAACATTTGGTTTTTCACCTCTTTGTTCTAACGTCCAAACACCTGTGATTAACAAATAAAAAGAATGATTAAAAACGTTTCCATTTCTATCTGAGCTTCACTTTCTCGTTTCAAAAGAATTCATTTTATGTTGTTTTTTTCTCCTTGATAATCAAGTCAAAATCATGAATTGGAAACCAAGGGGTTGATTCATGTGGAAAGAAAATGTATTTATAATGATACATACCTGTATTTTTTTTAATATATATATATTCTGATCTACCGATACATCTGTACGGTAGTTTTTATAATGCAACCAACATTGAATAAGTTTATGGTACCACATCCCCTGTTCTGAACTGAATCCCTTTAACTTTTGGTAAATGAAACAATTCCAAACAAAGTACGAAGTTTGACCACCATGATGTTGATGCAAATTTATGACAATTGTTCACATATTGTCAGTTTACTGTACTGTCAAACATGTCAACAAATAATGGTAGCAGGATTCCGAATTCTTTGGCATCACATGTACAGATATTAGATTGAGGCAACAAAAATTCAGTAAATCGAGATGTAAAATTTTGTAAAAGTTGAAATATTGAAAGTTTTGCAAAGAAGAAAATAGAGAAAAACTGAACGTAGATCTTGGCAGAATCTAAACATGGACAAGTCTAGAACTGAATTACATGTTACTTGTTCGGATTGTGCCTCTGATATATATACCCCTGTACTTCATCACCTTTTGGTCCTCTGAAGTCAGGAATCCCAGCGGCTGTACTAATCCCAGCTCCAGTGTGTACCACAAAATGACTGCTGGCTTTCACCCAGTCAGCTAACTGGCAAACTTTTTCTTGGACTTCTTCAGTAGAGTCATACTTTTCTGGCAAACCACAACGTCCTTTGTGATCATATTGAGACAAACCATCTGAATAATTTACAGACATTACAAAAAAATATCTTCTTCTGCAGTTTTAATTGGTGAATTATTATCGTATGATCAAAACTTCTCTGTATTGGTGAGGGACTTCTAAGCCCTGAAAAAGAAAATGTATTACGGTATGTACTATTAGTTACAAGGTTAAGAAAAGATCAACAAAAAAAAAATTGTAAAGTTCTGAAATAACCAATTCTTTCTCATACTTACATGTAATAAGGGCCTATGATAAATATGTATACTATGAATTATGTTTCTTTCCCCTTTTAATGGCTTGCTTTTGGAGCATATTACACACATGTATTATTTTTCTCCCGTGTAATAAGCTTACCAGATCTTACTAGCCCAGCATCATTTTGTAGAAATGCAAAGGTTGAGGCATTTCTAATTTACCATCGAGCAGTAGACATGTGTAGCAGGAACACATTTATTCCTGCTAGGTATACTCCATTTTCTCTTGTGAGACGGCCATGCATGTAACCATGTACTGAAAACCTTAAGCCTTTTAGTTTCATTTCTTTGACTCTAACATTTAATTTTTTCTCTTCTTCTATTCCTCAACCAATCATTCCTTCATACTCAGTACTCACTCCAATGATACGTTGTTTATATTTATTGAAATGTTATCAAAATGATATATTATATCCCAAACAAATCCCTAATATTTACGTACCGGTACATGAATTTATACACCCATATACTGTACACATATAACATATATAATTATAAATGCATACATACAAGTGTATGCACTACCTCCTGTATGATTGAATTGATATTGTTAACTTTTTCACTCATTGGACTAAATATCAGATAAAACAAACATGGATATCACTTATTATTTGTCAATTTGGTAGCACTCATTATCATTCAAAGCACTTCCTTTAATACAGTTTTTTCAATAAAGTCTCTTTACTTCTGGGATGCATTTATCAGGCTATTATTTCACTATTCTATCAATTGAAAACTGTGTATTTGCACAAAAAAAATGATCAAATGTCACTTTTCAAACATTTGAGCTAAATTATTTTCCAACTAATTTTTTACTAATGGCCATGATTTAATTTTTTGCATACTCGATTACGTAACTGCTTCCATCATTCTTTATTTTGAAGGATAATGGTAATGAGTCAACAAAAAATTTATGGACCATTAGTCTGACCGAAATTCCTGAATTGTTTGCGTTTTTCCCCTGCAGCGCGAGTACTTGCTGAAGAAGAAAGAAACTGGTGGCCTAGCGCAGTTTGTAGTTAGCTGTACGAAATCGGACAATAGCCGCATCATAAAGGCCGATTGCGACTAATCATTTGAGGTAAAATATCTCTCATGATTACCTTACTATCCTTTGAATGGCAATAGATGGCAGAAAAACAGAGAAATAAACGATAATTAAATCCAAATACTAACCTCCTCAGCTGTTTCCGGAAACAGGATGTTGACACATGCTTATAAATTTGAAAGCGAAAGGGATGTCAGTGATCCGGAATTATAAACCAATACACATTGGTTTCATAATTTTGGATATCAGATATTCCATTCTTTCTTAACACAATAAAATATCAAAAATAGTCATGATACTTTCATACTTTTTTTTAAAATTATAAAGGTTTAAAATAAAATAAATAAACGAATTTGCGTTTTGATATTAATTTCAAATGTTCCATTTTTCAAGATTTTACTAAACTAAAACAAAGTGTTTGCCTTTTACTCATTCTTGTTTTTCTAACTTGTTAGGAATTTTTATCTTATTTACAGTACGATAATCTCGTGTACAAGTGACGGAAGAAAATGAAATTAACTTTCATTTAGGTTATAAGAGTTGCGACCCTTCGTCTGTTAACGATACACGTTCGTGTGGTATCACCGAGGATATCCCAACCCTTGGCCTCTTTCTGCCATTTAAGAATAAAACATATTTTAAAAAGATAAACGACAAAATCTATATGTTAGTGATGATAAATCTGCAATATCCGTGTATCTATAGCATCGCTAAAACATATATATAGTTGCATTACAAACAGGTCGCATGTTAAATACTGTACTGTGTTTTTGCCAGCTATTTTGGGAAAGGGCCCCTGATCAGGGCTAGGGAAAATATCATCGACATTTGTTAAAAATTGGGAAATATCAGTGTCCCACATGTACATGTTTGGGACAATATCATCAGTTTAGAAAACAGAAAACCTGCAATATTAATGTGATTAGCAAAACGTTTTCTTCTAACTGTTTTTTACAGTAACATGTAAAGCAATATTTTTTTAATTCAATTTCAAATTTTCATTATTAATGTGTTTTAAATGCTCCTTCATGTACAGTAATACTTTGAATGTGAACATATAATGACTGGGAACTTGTATAAACATGTTTTTTAATCCCAGTTGGGAAAATAAAGACAGAAATTGGGAAAATGACCCTATTTTTCCATTGGGAATGGGTCCCTGTACCGGACCCTATAAACACCTGGGGAAAACCTGGCTGTATGAAATAAAACTGATGTAAATAGATACGGTATGAAAGGATCCTGTTTATTAAATTTTTAATAACAAATATTCTTTAAACTATTCCAACGTAAAATAGTGTAAAAAGTGATAATTAACTGCAACGAAAATATTTACATGGTATTGCGTATTTATAGCTGCTAAACTACATGTAGATTTTTGTTTGAACCACGGAGAAACGTAGTCAGTGTTGATTTTTCAAAGGGAGATGACTCGTACATGTAAGCTTTGGTGGAATTACTAATTTTTTACCGTTGTTAGCATTTGTTACTTAAATGTCCTTTTAATTATTTAGATTGTGTCATGATGTATTACTTCATTGTGTGTTTTACAGGGCAATACTGTGAACTAAAATGTCTCAAACTTGTCCTTGAAGAAGAACGTGAAGATGTTTAAAATGCTGACGATACAACGATATGCTATCTGTCTGACTCCATCGCAAATATCTCAACATACCTCAGTAATGTTTGTTCTAAGTTTACTAATTGGTGCACTTAAACTAATATAAAAACATCAAAACGAAAGCAATAATCATTCAAAATAAACCCAAACCTGCAAATCGCAAATTACCCTATATACAAAAAATGTACAGGCGATAAATAGCAACTTTCGAACTAGAAAAACCTTTAGTCATCGATGTTCAACGAGGCATGGTCTCATCAAATCAGGTCCTTTGTAACAAAATAGATTCACTTTTAAGTTTTCTGTTTGGAAAGGAACCCATTCAAACTGGTCTTAATACTCTGTCGATTTTTTTTCTATAAAAGCATAAACGTAACCACATATTGACTACTGTTGTACAATCTGCGAAACACTGTAAAGACAGACATTAACATAAAAAAAAAAAAAGCATTAGTCGTTTAATTATTGATTTTAAAAAACCCGTATAAATGATATTTTTAAAAGCTCGACATAATGCCTATATTTTTTTCTGATATATGTAAGAAAACTGTAATAATTTATGATAGCCTCACTCTGAACTATCTCGCAACGAAATTCGATTGATGTCTAATACAAGTTCCGGTCAACTTACAAACAATGCCTGTGTGAGCGCAGACAAGGGGCTGATTAGCCACCCCTGGTTAATAGCATTTCTCCGACAAGGTTTGCCTACAAGGAGAACACTACAAGGAAGCCACAATAAACTCTGGTGTGTTCCTAGGAACAGTCCTCAGTCCGTACTTGTTTTGTAGTAATATTTTCAGTTCGACACTATGCAGATGACTCATTCCTAACCTGATGTATTGTTATTTCAGACCACGTGACCATTCAAAATGCTCTCAAAATGATATAGAAAAGTGTACAGAAGACCGAGGCAGCACGAAGTTCAATGCCGAACATTGTACACCCTAAATGAACGCATTCTCAAACAAGTACAGCACAACCCGAACCTCGGCCTGCAACCTTCAGAGGACCCGGATTGGAATGCACATAAGTATGTCATATGTCGCCTAAAATGAAATGCAACATTGCCGAAGGAACAAACCGGCCTCGCAGGTGCAGCAGCCGTATCCCGCGATCATTATAAAGATGGTGTTACACGTGGTCTACCGCTTATTAGACGGTCGTCGACGCTATCGCCTTGAAATGTTGCAATACACGGTTTTCAGTTTTTAGGTTACACCAAAAACGTCTCGCAAATTCACTTTGCATCATTTCCACCTGAAGCATACCAATAATCCGATCGCTCTCTTACTTTAGACAGCAGCGGCATTGCTTAAACGCATAGTTAAATACAAAGATTCGAAAATTCTAGTGTGTACACTACCTTAACCCATTTTATTTTGATATGCGATAGAAAAACATGAAAAAATAGCTACATGGTTATCGGCAAAAAATATATAAAAAAATTGCATGTACTCCGAAAAAGAGTTTAGCAAATTAGAAGCATAAAAAGTATGAACAATCGGCAGCACTGGATACGTCACAAAAAGCAGACTGGTTATGAGCTACACAGAAGGTTACCACACTCAAGGCTCTCCCACACACATATCAGCCTGTTGGAATCAGAGTAGTTCTCTGTTTTCCCCGACTAGTGTAGCAAGCCGTCTATATCCGAGTAATCGGACCTCCTTCCATACCCTGTGGTGTTATTTTCAGTCATGAATTAGTACATCCTCGATACTCCAGGGGTCACGCTCTCTGCACCCCTGTGGATGAAACAAGAGTACTGGTTTGATCCCTTCATTTACATCAAAAGAACCTCGCGGTCGCATAACGGTAAACTTTACTAGCTTTGAAGTCGGACGTCGCTCCTCTGTACTCTTCAAATGTATCACCCTGGTAAGTAGTCTGGTTTTTTTTATCGGAGACCAATCAAATAGCTAGCCGCGTGCCTTCACTTTAGCTATGACATATTACAGGGGTGCAGAGAGCATGAGTGAGCGTAACCCCTGGATATCGAGGATGATTACAGGGGTGCAGAGAGCATGAGTGAGCGTAACCCCTGGATATCGAGGATGATTACAGGGGTGCAGAGAGCATGCGTGAGCGTAACCCCTGGATATCGAGGATGATTACAGGGGTGCAGAGAGCATGAGTGAGCGTAACACCTGGATATCAAGGATAGGATAAGTAGAAAATGTCGCGTTGATCAGTACAGGTAGATAGTCAGGCGATAACTTATTCACAATTTTAAAAACTCCAAAATCAATGAGTTTTATTCGAGCAATATGGAGAAAATATTATTCTGTACACGTACTTGATTTATTACAGAAGTACTATATAATAGGACAAACATTAAAATTCTCTCACACAAAAGATGAGTATTAGCGTCTGAACATGCTTGGGTAGTCTGTTTCAAATACGTTTCAATAAAACCATTGGTTTTGAGGTTTTATGCAGATTTCTGCTACATAATTATTAAAATTTTATTGTGGTGGAGTCTTTATCAATTCACAGAAGTTTTCCGTTTTCCTCATGTTTTATATTTACTCGTTTAATGTCAAAGACTGTTAACATTTTGATTTTTACCAAAACAATAGCTTGGAACTTCTCCGGGTTGGCTTGCATTGCCTTACGGTAAAATCTGTCAATGAGGACTTCAGCCCCTCTCGCGCATGTTTGAGGACTTACCTGTGTTAGAACATTGTATTTTTGTTTGCATAACTAAACGCAGTGTTATCATCATATTAAGCAAAGAGGAATAATTAATGTTATAAACTACATATTATTTATAAAGGTATTTAAATACTGGAGGCCCCAGCATGGATCCTTGGGGCACAACCTTCCACTTTTCTCAACATTCGCTGGTGTTTGTCTCCAGCCATCCTCGATATCCAGGGGTTACGCTCACTTTCGTTCTCCGCAAGAGAGCGAAAGTGAGCGTAACACCTGGATATCGAGGATGGTCTAGATCTCCAGCCTAACCCAATGGCTCCTGTCCCCAAAGCAGCTATATGGTGGAGACGAACGACCTCTGCGTCACATGCAGAGATTTTCGCGGGGAACATGTCTTGCGGAAAAAGTCGTGTAGAAATCTATTAAGACAACAGGATGATGGTCTAGGGACCTCCTCCAGTCGTCTAGAATGCGCAGCAGGGCGATCTGACACCAAAATGCCTCGTATAGGCTGAGAAAAGGGTGAACAATATTGTTTCCTATACACGTTTCCTTTTTTATTGGGCATCTAAAAATATATGTTAATATTCCTTTATATAAAACACTTTTTTCAAAATGTTGTTGTACATTTGTAACGTTCTACACTGTACTGTGCGTAGAAGACGTTTCGGAAGATAGTTACGATTCTATAAAATGTGATCAAATTCAAATTCAGTTATTTGTATCATTACAACATGATTTTTTACCTGATTATACAATCATTATTTACCAGTTGCTCCACGTCACAGAGTTAAGGTCAAAGCTCAATCCCTATTTATCTACCCCAGTTTAAATGACCCGCGGGTAAGTCTGTATGTACTCTTTACGTAACAAGAATTACCAACGTGATTCAATCATGGTATTTAATGGACTGTCTCCCTCTCTGCGGTATGCACTTTAAGTAGCTGACAAACATAACTTAATCCCGTACAGGGCTAGTCTGTGTTGGCACAATGACACATAGTTATGGACCCTACCACGACGGTCCTCAGATGAAGCCTAACATAAACCGGCCGTAATGCCGTAATGAACCTCAGAAGACCTACCTGATCTGTCTGTGCCTTTTGCTGGACGTTTGTTCGATAGATACCATAAGCCTTAGCCAAACGCGGCATTAATTTAACATGTATTTAACGATCGGTTACTAAATAGGTAGAATGATTATGGCCAGTCCATGTAAAACACCCGTTTAATGGCTCAAGTTATAGGCACATGTTCCCAAAAGTCTGTTTAGTCACCATTTCCACGTGTCATCAGAAATAATTTGGGATGTTTGCAAATTACTCTTTATATTTCACAGTGCCGTGACGGCAGAAGAACAGAAAGCAATCTGTGAATGCTGAAATTATCAAAATACACTGTACCTTTCTTATGATTTTAATGTCATACATGAAGAAAAAAACTTCTCGAAGTTAAATGTCACTGCGCTAAATTACCATATTTAAAAAAATCAGAACGGCGTCGCTTTTCTTCTAAAGCATTTATTTTGAAATATAAAGCGACTCTAAAAAGGGAACCGTTTATATTGGTGCAATGAACACTGACCAGAAATAAAACTTATATAACAAGAGTTTAAACATCTGGGTCCGCATTCATTGAATCGTTCTCATGCTCAAGCATGGATTTTGAGCTCAAACCAACTTCTTGTAACTGTCTTTGATCATGTGTCATAGTCTATAAGTCAAATTTACACACTGAAAACGGCATTTGGCACTAAATCTCTCCGAAATATTTCCAGATTATTGATAAACAGGATTTTTATTAATTTACCACCGAAACAGATACACAATGGCATTGAGCAAAGAATCTATGTTTGACCATGATAACGGTTTCATGAATACGAGTCCTGCTTGTAGAGGTACATTAATTGCGCTTTTGACACGTATTTGCTCACAGAAATGGCGGATTTAGATACACATTCCCTATTTGTGCATCTCTGAAATCCAAGAGGTCTGCTCTCGGTACAAATATATCTTTAAAGCTTGAAGGGTTTGTGTGAACTATACGACTGTATATAATACCAGTCCTTTGAGTTAACAGGGGAGCTTCAGTGTTCACACAACTTCAAAGCCGGTCGATTTAACAGATACGATGCCGCGCGATTAATTTTATTCTCATCAAAAACACCAATCAACAATCGGAAACCTTTGAGTATTGTTGGCTTACGGAAAGTGCCGACGATTCTCGATTGATCAGGCTGATGTATTTTATCAGTGGTGTCGCGTTTAAATCCTTCCAATTTTCACAAAGAGGTTTTTGTTTTATAATTAAAAACGTAAAAGTAAACGAGATAGCTCATATGTATAATACAACACTAAACTGTAACACAACAACTCCGAATTAAGTAGAGCGTAGCGCTATCTGAGTTGATGTTCCAGAAACAAACTGCTGTGAAGCAAAATAACCAGCTCAACATAAATTTTACGTTCGATATTCTCGAATTCGTGATAACGAAATTAACTCTGTCATAGTGATAAGCTACAGTATTGGACCTTGTCGCCTGTAGCTAGAGTTTGACCCGTAATGGAGAAACATAAAATTGACCTCATTTATACATTGTATATAAATGCGTCGAATGAATCACAAATTGAATGAATGGATCAATGAAGCTCAATTAATGAGAGAATTAATTGATCGGAATCACTATTAAATATAGATGTTCATGACTATATGACGTAGCGTCCTCTCCATCCTCTCCTTGATATGTAGCTGAAACTAGTTCCTATAAACCCGGGGCTATTAAACCTGAGTGTTGTTCGTGCATGAAACCTTCTTTCGACAAAAGAGCGAACGAACTTGTGACGTCAATTAAAGAGATAATTATAAGCTGCGGCCTAATAAGGCTTCGCTATCATTACCGCCAGTGATGGATTAATTACTTTGTAGAGTCTGTTTATGAGTCAGAGTCTGTTCGTTCGGCATGAAGTTGGGTTCTCACCCAACGCACTTTGTTGTAATCGAAATACATATTGATGCTTGGATAATTTTTTTCTTTCTATTATCATATATTATAATATGAAAAGGCAAAGCCTTAAAAGAGCGAATCTTTTGTTGATCTTTGATATTTACTGATTCAGAATGAGATAATACTGCTTTCATAATGAGGTAAGATAAAATGTATTTAAAGTCGGCTAGTCGAGGGATAACAATAAAACATAAACTCTAATTAGTTTAAGACCGACATAACAATAGGGGAGACCGGGGCAAATTCGGCCCTTTTTTTAAAGTCCGTTTTGGGAAGTATGGCAGCACGTCCGTTTTTGAACATTATTTAATTTTCCCTGTCGGATGATC
>JAUMHH010170793.1:0-16219 GCA_032359455.1 Chlamys rubida | reverse complement strand
TCATTCACCCCTAAAGTTTCATAATGAACTATTCCAACCTTTGAATTGGAAGAGTTCAAATGTGTCTTCAGGGGTGAATGAGTTAAGGATGCTGCTACCTACATGTATGATATGAATCTCCCTTTCAAAAGAGTTCGGTATTATTAGATATTTTTATTAATTTAATATCTTTTCTAAATATTAATTTTGACACAGGTAATTTACTGATGACATTTGAAAGGTACATTTGTACACAAGAGTATAGGTTTGGGTGTATAACACTCAAGTAATACTGAATTAATTATATAAAGCTTATTAAAAACCAACTAAGGGGGATAACTCTCTTACCCATGTGTAAGTTGACATAGGTGTGTCTGATACAAAACAAGTGGCTGGTATTGACAAGAGCGCATCATACATCTGCTTTGAACATAAAAATGATTGTCCTGTAAGAAACTTCATGAGTTCAATGAAATAATCTAATCCCAAACAACAGCTAGAGAATGTGGTTAATTATTATATATTTCAGCCAAGTTTACAAAGTGCTTAAATGATGATTAGTTATAGTTGCATATATTTATCTTATGGACATTAATTGAAGGCTTCATGGTAAATAAGTTTATGTGTATACTAGAGCCGACTTACTTTTTATAGGATAGAAAAAATATACACCAGGTTAACAATGACTCCCTCTCTGAGCAATAACTTCCTGATATATTGGTCATAAACATAGAAAGAATTACAAATTTTTTATCTGTGTAGCAACAAATTGACTTCCCATACCATTCCTATTGACAGAGAGCCAACTTTCCCTGTATCCTCTGTTCAACCACTAACACACCAACCGTGGACAAATGTTTAAAGCAAAATCTGGACAAATTGCCCAATAGCCAAACATCAGCAAAGCCTTTGAAAACGAAAAAAAAATCCATTCTTTGAAGCTCGGTACAAGGAGTATTGATGTCATGCTTAAAGTATCTATAATTTTACATCTATGATTGCTCAAACAAAACTGATGATTTTGTCTGATTAGAATTTTTTTTCCCCAGGAATGCAGTATCAAAGATGCAGTGAAACCTGACCTGACCAATACCACACAAAGGACCAGATCAATGGATCAGATCAAGAGTATGTCGGTAAAGTCAGGCTTATAGACTTGTGGACCATCAAATCCTTTTGGAAGATAAAACAGTTGGTCTTTTAAGCCAAGTATCGATAAGTATGACTGATTGTCTGATGAAATCGTCTTTTTGATTATTGAAATTTGTAAGATTAATTATCATTTATGTTTAACATGTTAGCAAAAAGTGAAACCATACCTACAATTAGAGAAAAGTCTTATTTTCAATGGATGAGGTCTCACAAGGCAAATTCTATTGACGTGTATTTACCTAGTCGAGAATAATCAAGTTCAAAACAGAATTGCTTGGTAAATGTATGAACCCGATATTACATTTGCATGGCCTTAAATTATCACTATTTCCTACCAGATACTAGTCCAATGACATCTCTCTGCAAAAAAATACCCAGTAATTTCAGATTATAACAGTGACATTTCAATTACCTTTTATAATTGAAAAATACATAAAAAATCCTTTTCTAAAAAAAAACCCATTTAGGATAATCGCACGAATATGTTTAGTGAAGATCACTATAACGTCCTCGGGCACAGAGAAAATAGAGGTGTTATATTCCAAGCAAGGTGTCTGCTGTTTCTGATTACAGATAATGACAACTCAGGCCCAGGGGGCCTGTTCATTTAACCTTTGTATCAAATATATCATAGATGAACTGGAAACATGAGGATTATCCTGTTATCTCAAAAAAAAGGTCAAAGGTTACACATCTGTATTAGGAATCTTATTAGCTTATGAAAACCATTTATTTCAAATCCTTCATCTGGGATTTGTTTATAAAACACTTGAAATTCTTAACCTTAATGTTACATGCAATTGTACACTTTTTACTTTAATTAGTGTAAGAGTGGTCTCCCTTTGTTTCATTAGCATAATTACATTTTAACATGTAGCTGTGTTATAATAGAGGTGTGTTTTCTGATCGATGGAAGTCACTATTATGGTGCTTTCTTGCTGAAATGTCATTGTTAATCTCATTTGAAATACTGCAAGGTTTTAAAAAGAAAAAAAAAATCTACAATATTGCTGAGTTTTCCCAACAGAAATAGTCTTGAATTTAAAGTATTGATTCATCATCACGCTTCAACAACAAATCAGTTACAAGTCAACCTGTCAAAGTTTGTTCTTATCCAGATGTTTTCATGGGAAATTAAATTTCTATAAAAGGCATTTAGAACAGAAAAGTAGGGAGACGGATCAGATATAAATGTGGACGGTGATATTTCAGCCCATTACATGTTCAAGTAAAGTGGTTTTATAACTAATGGTGCATTATTCCGTGATTTGATATCTTCCGTATGGAATGAAACTAAGTTACGTGAATTTCCCTGATGGCTGTTGTCAGGTCTGTTCAATTTCTGTGCATGCATGCATGTGCACGGTGCAGTATTTGTCCTTGGTCTTCAGCCTAGCTGTCGATCCAATGACTACCTACCAGTAAACAATGCCCCAGTTAACTGCACCACTCAGGCAATTACACCTCAATTGGAACCAAAAAAATTCTGAAGATAGGTTTTTTCCATAATATCTGTATTTTTATTTTCATTTAAATTTGACATTAGTGTTGATATACAATCTCCATATTTCTTCATTCTAATGCAACATTTTGTTTCTTCAAATTTACACCTACCTGAACTTAAAACAGAATTTAAATTTTACACCTACCTGAACTTAAAACAGAATTTAAATTTGACTTAAGTCTTATTTTTTGCTATATTTTTACCTTTAGAGATACACAAACTTAACCTGAGATTTTAAGCAGAGAACCAGACATGAAAACACATACTAATGACATGTTTCTATGGACAGACATGTTGTATTTGAGTTTACTTTCAACATCAAACATAGTTTAATTTTGCCTCAGGATTTAAATTATTGCCGAGTTGATAATGTCAGGATTATACTAGCTGTTGTAATGTATGTCTGGGGGGATTCTGGCCTCACACAGACATTTAGGTCACAGCATGTTTGTTCACCAGACAAACAGCTCCGGGCAAATCCTTCCTGTAACTACGCCATATTCAATAACACCTTTTTACAATAATGGCCACATAAATTGGTCACTTAATTTTTTTTTTTTATTTTATAGCTCCTTCATAATAAGCACGATAAGGCAGCCATTTAGTATTAAGGCTATACATTTTAACTGTAATCTGTCCTAGAGTTATCTCCCTCAAGAGCATTTTTACATGAAGATTCAGATATAAGTTAATTGCTGATGTAAATCTGTCTCCTTAACACTTTTGATTTTCATAACTACCTGCAGCGTGTCAACAATGTACACATATGTATGCTGTCTTTTAATTAAACTGTTTATCAAATAATTAAATAAGAAGGTCCTAATTACATAAACATACATTAATTATATATTTCACAGCGATCATATCTTTGAAAGGAGTTGCACATTATACAAACATAGCGATATAGTGTTTTTGTGGATCTCTCCAGATATCTATACTTCTGAAACCTAATCTTTAGGGCTACAGCAAACCTCCTTTGTAAACATAGAACTATTCCATCATGTTGACATTCAATAATTGTTGCAGTTTGCTGAATCAGCATTACAGCACTGAGTTATCTCCCCTGACTGACATCTCCATGATTAACTAACACTCTGAGGGCTCCCTACTAAATGTCATCCCTTGATTAAACCAATCTAATACCAATCCTCCATCACCATTTTCTCTCACTCCATTCTGTCAATTGGATTTAGAATAGAGCCGATCTGGAACACGGTGTTGAGATCTGTTGTGTGGGTGGGGGTGGATGGATTGTAGCTACATATGAAGGCTTTGAGAATTAAAACTAGGAAATGTCTGTAAGACATAAATGCCCCCGCTCATGAATGGGACAGGACGCGACAGGACGGGACGGGACGAGACGGGACGGAAATGGGCAACACTATATGCCCCCCCTCCATTTTATGGCGGGGGCATAACAAAAACGTTTGCCATGAAAGGTTCAAGCGTGTTTACATTTGCATCAAATCGTCAAAGAAGAAGCTGTTTGAAATGAGAAAACTTATGGAGATTTTGAAAATTAAGTTTGTAAGATCTCAAAAACTTTCAAAATAAGAGTTGATTTGGTTTCTGTGATGGTGTAGTAATATAGTATAACAAGTGGTAGACAGTCATTCCTTAAGTGTTTTTGACAACAATTATTAAAATATATGTGAGTATACATACTTGTTAGCTTGTTGAATTACAAACCTTATAAAGTCAAGCTTGGCATGGGTTAGTTCCATATGCATTTTCCTTATTAACTCATTCACCCCTGAAGACACATTTGAACTCTTCCAATTCAAAGGTTGGAATAGTTCATTATGAAATTTTAGGGGTGAATGAGTTAAGATTTCACATCTCCCAACAGCCAGAGTAGTTGGATGATTTGGGAGAGGTAAATAACCTAATGTGGTATACAGGATATTCCCCCCCCCCGAGGACACAGAAGAGCATATATATATATATATAGGAATGCTACCATCACGACAGATCCCGATGGAATCAACATAATGATGAACATAGATCCTGATAATAGATTGCCAAATACAGAACAACGTGAACTTAAAGACATCACTGGGAGAGTTCATGTATTCCTGACTATACTCTCTAGCCGAGGTCTGTCACTGAAGCTTTCTATACCCACTGTACTGTGGGTGACAACTTAGTGACAAAATGATTTCCTTGGAGAATTCAAAATAGCAATCGAAAACATCTGATAAACAACTTTTATGATCAATAAATGACAGAAAATGATAGAAGCTGTCAAATTTGACAAATTGTCTAAGCAATCTGATTGATCATCATGGAGCATACCAGATTTTCACAACATGAAGCATTTTAGGAGGAAAAGTGTCAGACACGATTGTAAGACTGACACAAACTTCATTTGTGAAAGTATTTTGAAGGTTGTTGTAGTCAAGTAATATATCAGACCTAACTCTGCACCTCTGTAAATCAAGCATCCATTCTTTTTATCCTAAAATGGGACATTTTCTTCAATAAATTCTAAGTTGAATATATAAAACAATCAAACTTTTCTTTTTCCGTAAATATAAATACTATCATTAAACTTCAAACACTATTTCATCATTTAGTGCAAATAATATACAACATTTATATAGCGCCCTATATAATTTGTAAAATTACTCTAAAGCGCTTTACAACATATGGATAATAGTAAAGGTTATAATTGTGTAAACAAAAAAAAAGGCTTACAATCACTTTTATACATTTAAGAAAGCAATTAATGTGCACATAATTGAACAAATAAAAGGGTGGTATTTACATGACGTCTTTGCAAGGATTATAAAATGCAGACGTGAAGAGGTGAGTTTTGATGTCCCTCTTGAACTTGGCCTTTCATCATTTAGTGCAAAGGATTTTTATTGACAAAAAATATTCTGAAAGTCAGGTTATAATTTTTTTCGAATGTTTCCCACCTCACTTTACAGTTACACTAAAAGCTGTAGGAAAATCTGTAACTGGTACAAAGGGAGATAACTCATGTTAGAATGCTCTCTCCAGTAAACACATGTGTATCAGGTACACTATGTATATCAAACAACAGGAACAGTTAATACTGATTAGTTTACCAATGTAAGTGATGGACAAAGAGCTTGTTGAACATTGGTAGTGTTTGTTTACAGGCGGCCATGACAGACAACACAGATGCTGAGAACGCTCCATCTGACGGGCGATGAGGGTTACTTATAACGGCCGTACTGAAAGCTCGGAACCATTTGGAGGGGGATGTTTACATACATATCTGATGCTGTAGCTTAACACAAGGCAATTAAAACACTACAAATAAATACATTCACTTTCTGTCTGCTATTTTGTTTAAGCTATATAAAAAGTGCAAAACTATTTAATTACTTTAGCTAGGCTACTCATAGCAATGATCAGGGAAGCAATCCGCATAAATTTTACATACTTTTATAAAAATAACACAAAGTGTAGAATGTGACACCAAAAAACATGTAACCACTTAATTTAAATAACAGAAGCAGTATTTCCCTATGAAATAACATGTTACAGAATATATTCAATATTTTTAATTGTACCAGTAAATATTTTCTTTTGTTAAATTGACAAAGGAGTGTGTAATAATAAATTTATATATTTAATTCCTTCAAAATTTGTTTCCAAATTTTATTTTGTTTTCATTTTTATTACAGAATTAAAACACTCCTGAAGTGATGGTGAAGCTTTATAAACCAGGTTCAACACTAACACTAGTCCTCCAGTCTGAAACTAGTAGATTTCAGCAAGGACTAGTGAATCACCTAACCTAACTGGTCCTTTGGACTTATAAAATATGTTATCGCAATATCATTTGATAGATAGATAATAAGATAAGAATAATTTCCTTTTGGAAATCTCCTTCACAAATACAGATATATTGCATGATAATTATCAAAATTTTTATAAAACTTAACCATATCTTCATGACAGTTTTTTATGTCCCCTATACAGTCAATCACTTTGTTTTAGAAATACTTCCTTAAGGAAATATTGGGCTAGTTATATTGATGTAGGACTTGCAAATAATCTATTCAACTAGTCCTGTGGACTAGCTACCAAGCAAAAATAGTTAGTGTCTAACCCTGACGGGAGGCCGGATGGCGCAGTGGATAGCGCACTTGCCTTTCACCAAGGCGGCCGGGGTTCGATTCCCCGATCGGACGTGAAAAGGTTGGGGTCACCTGCCCAACCACGTGGGTTTTCTCCGGGTACTCCGGTTTCGTCCCACACTAAGACCCCCCACGCGCTAACATCCGGGCCAATAAGAGTGCTTAATATAAGTTGAAAGAATTTGTTTCATAATTATTGTAAAATAACTAAATAATATTTATATAACCCCCTGCAGAATTGGGGATTTGCTTTTGTGCCCTCCATTTTGGCCTAAAATGGCCAAAGTAAATTTACTGCGCCCATTGTGATAATTTGGATAGTTCTACTTTCTCTTTCCTTCCTAATAATTATTTTCTTTCCTGGCGCCTTCCTCGGAAATGTCCACGTGTGTTGAACGTTCGCCCAAGAAAAAATTGATTACGAAAAACAAACGTGAACTAAATATGTAAGTACACTGAGCAATGAAATATAATATAGATATTTATATATTTGTCTTCCAAGCATAACTTATGCATTATCATGTAAATATCAACCCGAACAAACTTCCCCCTATTTAGAATTAGAGTATCACAGTACGTGGATTTGTGTCCTTAAAAACTTGAGTTCTTTATTAGCTATTTGTCACATTCAGTGCTATGGTTATGTTCAGTCGTAAGAGAAGAGAGAGCTTCTTTCATCATCTTATATTCTAGAGAGAAAAAAGTATGAAGATGGAACGGAAACAAGCTAAAGGAAACCGAAAATTTGAAAAATGGTACTGTAACGTAAAGTCTATTAAATTAGTCACAGGAAGAGCATTTGATAAATGATCTTTTTAAAACAAAACGGTTATGATGACATAATAACAACATGGTATACATTTCCTAAAAACATCTTCTAGAAAAGGATCAGTTGTTCCCTTTGTGAATCTACAGCGTTAACCGTTAACTTGTTTGATGAAATCGGAATTAAGAAACCACTCTTGGGCAGTAGTCTCATACAACTGATGGCTACTTTCTACATATTTAGTTTATACTATAATCAATGTAATGGAAAACATTAAATGTGGTCTGTTGAAAAAAGGTTGTCACAAGAACAGATTTCCCTGTATATCGCTCCTGAAATAAATGAGTCGATGTTTTGCATATCAATTTAACGAAACGCCTTACCGTGCCCACGATACAAAACCTACGACAATCTCGGTTGTTTTGGATTTTAAATCACGTGACAACTAGCGCTAAGCAATCATCGCAATGATAATGACTGAGCGGTACAGACAAGAATAGGGTCAAAAGTTCTGTTCTGAGTAATAAAATATAGTCATCTAAGTTATATCAACCTCATTGTTGTGACACTTTATTCACGCGCGACAGATACTTAAGTGAACCGAATTGACAAAGGACTAATTACATGATTAGGCTATGATCTACCGGCTGTCACGGCTGATGCAACATTACACCAAAGCGACTCGGTCGTATTGGCGATTTCGCGACATTTCCACATAAATCAAAGAATCACATTCAAGTGCTTGAACAGGATAGTGAGTGGTTTGGACATTAAATTCTAGCCAAAGACATAAGATGTCTGTTATCGATCATGGGCATGTAAACAAAAGTCATTAAAATGTTCGCCCTTCGAACCAATAAACATGTCACGTGTCTTCAAATGCCTAAGGCTTCCGTTAACGATATACTGTGTACATATGTCTCCAAACCTTGGTATATGTCAGGAAAAGATCAAAGTCTCGCACGTCTGCCACCTTGGAGAAATAAAGGTTGACTAGCAAAATTTTCGTTATGCTGCATTACGACCCGTACTGCAGCATAACGGTAATTTTGATCACCTTTGATTTTGATGTAGACCCGTTGTATTCCAATCGTCAAAGGACATGTATCAGCCTAGCGATTGGTCAGGTTTTGTGCTTTTAACTATTTTCATGACATATTCCAAAAGTGCAGAGAAGGGGTGGAACAATTAGATTTCGAAGAGGACCTATACGTAAATAGCACTCGTATATCGACCATTTTACGATCGATATTTACAACCATTTTACCTTGTACATTTTATAGATGTTATGCAGTTAGTGTATTATGCTGTTTTAACTATCCGTGATTAACGAAGAAGAGAATACCAATACATTAAGCTACAAAAAGTGTTTTTAAAGCACAATAACATTTAAGACGAACACCAAACCATAATAGGAAATTATCAAATATTCCGATGTGTTTATTATCAGTTAGTCTAAACAACATTAAGGACACTTTAAAACTACAAAAACGGGAGATTCGTGAAAATATTAAAACATTTCTATACAAATGATATTTCGGCGGAGAACAGCTGACTGAAAAACATGTGTAGGCGTCGTTTTCTTTGAATTATCTCCTTAATAAAATAAGGAAAAATTATATGATTTTTTTTCTTTCCTAGCTCTTTGAAAAATATATGAAAAGAAGCTGAGACACTTGATGGTTTTGTAGTTTAGGACCAGGTGCAATAACCATAGAATACGTATATTAAAGGATATGTTCGGGATACCAAAAACTAAACAACACTTGCTGGTATCGGCTTAAGAGTAAGCATATTCAGAAACGATATACAAAAATACAGAAACAATATACAAAAATACTCATATGGTTTTGTAAAATGTAAACGACAATTTAGCTCCAAATGATGCAGTTAAATGCTACAATACTAACGTTTTGACATAAATTATATGTGATGCGTACTAGCTGACGAGATAATTATTGTAAAAAACATTTTGGTCACTGTTATCACAATTCATCAATCCTTGAACCATAACAAAATCTAAACAAAAACTACTCCATGTAATTGTCAAATTATTTTGTAAGCTTCAAATTAACATTGACTTTTCATGTTTCCGTAACGAAACTAAAACTAACACAATACACACCAACAAACCATCGCATACCATATATATATATAAAACCTGAAATGAGGCTTACATTACGAAAAATAACTATTAGTTTCGGTGATTTAAAAGTAAATGTTGTAATCTTGAGATAAGATGCTAAAATGTTTTGATAGACTTATTATTTTTCTATGATATATCCTGTGTATCTAATGTAAAATAAAGAGATTCTTCGTTTTCACTTTTCACGGTGTTCTAAGTTTCGTATATTTTTGTACTGAACAGTAAACGCCAAATAAGCGAACATATCAACAAATGTGTCTGTAAAAGTGGATGTTTTTCGCGGCATGGAAATGTTTGTGTTTTTCGCATAATGATCCGCACGCGAAAATTCTATTTATATTTTATTTTCTTTAGGTAATAGTTATGAAAAACATTGATTTTAGAATCATTCCTTGCGCGAAAATTTCTACTCCATGATCAATTTTAATAGTCATATCGCGAACATTTCCATACGTTAAAAACAATCTACTATTTCAGTACAATCACATTGCAAAACAAATCACATTCTTTATCTTGAATATTTCCTATCCATACCTTTGTTATACCGACTGTGACGGTATATTTCGATTTGAGTAAAGCATATGAGTTTCACCCCCTCTTTGGGAGTCACTCGAACTCACGGAACACATATTTGAGCAAGCATTTGAGCATCCACGTCCATTGGTGAACTGCATTCTGTACCTCATTCGTCCTCGATCGTTACCAGGGGAAATGAGGTCATCGAATTCCATATCAAATGACCTTGAATTCGCTGGATGACTTTGAACGGCACAACAACACTTCAGGATGTTTTTGAATTCTCTTTTGAAAATCGGATTCATCCAACAGTATAGAAAAGGATTAATACAGGTACTGCTAATCGCGATCCAATGACATATAAAAAACACGGTGCTGTTATACGCGAACTGTTTTACATTCGGATGAAGATCAGTAAGGAGGTGGTATAGATTGAGTGGCATCCAACACACGGCAAAAACAGCAACAACGGCAACTAACAGCTTTATACTTTTCCTTTTTTCCTGAATTTGTAAAACCCGCTGTTTTTCTGTAACCACTCCCAGCTGTGTACGAAGCCACAATTTATGCACAATTCTTCCATAAGTAACACCTATGATAGTGAGTGGAATCACATACTGTACCACCATAGTTCCGATGGTGAGGCTTTGCTCCAACTTCCCACTTGGGAAATTAGTACTACATCGCTTTACTGTAGTAACGAACAGGTTTAAGTCCTGTACTCTCGTGTATATCCCATAAGGTAAAGCAAGTGAGCATGCTAGTGACCAAATCAGTACCAGAATAAAAATCCCCTTTCGTCTGGTGATCCTTGGGTTCAGAGGATAAATCAAAACCCGTTGACGATCAAGTGCTATGGCAGTTAGAGTAAATGTTGATACATAAACTGATGTCATTAATGAGAAATTCAATACGTGACATAAAAATGCTCCAAGAGTCCATTCCGACATGAGTTCTCGCGCAATATTCAATGGCACGTTCAAACATGTCATCAATAAATCTGAAAAAGCCATATTGGCAATGAAAATATAGGTCACCGTGTGCATCTTCCTGTTTTTTACCACCACGTGGACCACTAACATATTTCCGAAAAAGGAAATGACAACAAGTATTGAAAAAGACACCAATAGAAGAGCAGTGCCAGAAGCGCCATATCTATGTTCTTTCAACTTTCTGAAGTTGAAACTACTGTGAGAGTGATTAGCCATATTAAAGATATCCAGCAAGGTATCATTTTCCATGTTATCGAATATATCCTGAAGGTAATCCGTAAAATCGCCCGTGCTATCCATTTTCCTCTGTACGAATTGAAATATCGTGCCGGTTGTATGCAATAAAAACTCACACCAATTTGGCTTCTTAAGTGCAGTTTTGTTATATGAAAAGCGCGTATATATTTCTAGTCATAATTACAAATGAAATTGTAACATCTCCTTGAAACATGAATCGAATTATTCATATTATCCGATTTAATCCTTTTTTCAGAAAAAGAACGTTAAGAGAGTGGTAATACATCTTTCTGTATGAAAACGGAATCAAATATAAATCGTTTTTACCATTTTATTTGATAACGTTTTCTCAATATATCGTTAAAATTTCAACAAAAAGATGATACACACTCACATATCAAACAGTTCCAAAGACACTGAAGAATGACAGTCGACAAATGGTAAGTGAAGCTATTACTCAAGTATATCCTTGGAAATGTTAGAGAAAAGAAATAAATAACATGCGTGATCCTTTGTTGAAAGCTTATTCTGTACTCGTTAGCTAAACTTGTCTACTGGAAATATTACAACCGTATTTCCGACAAAATAATAGTGTTTTCCATTGTTTTCAGGAACGCTGACTCTTCAGACGACATCCATACGACTTGATGGAGTAACTGTTGATCACTGAATAAGAGTACGGCTCCCTGTATGCGTCTGTCTACCAGTGACGAGCGATACGTTACACATGATCTGTGTGTAATCGTATCTCCGGTGCAATATGTCATGATAATAAATTCAAAGCTCGTATGCATATTGTCAATTACTTACAGTCAGCGGCGATCTGTTATGATATCATATATTCAAATTTCATTCATGCAGTATGATCGTTTTTGAAGCTCGGATTCAACGATATTGTTTTTAATGATTAGTTATGATACCACCAATCATTTATGTATGTTTAGACGTGCAAGCAATGTTAATCTGAGTGTAATCGATAACCACCAGTGTTAATTGTCAATATCCCCACATGGAATATGATGTATTCGTTGAAAATAATTATAAAAAAAAATACTTGTTTTCCAATTGTCTTCGGATTGGAATTACAGAGATATTCAATATAAATATTGTTTTTTATGGATATCAAAATAATACTGTTATACAGATTCGTATCTCAATTGCTGCAGTTAAAGGCTTATTGATTTGAGACAATTTCTATCGTGAAGCTGTGTTATTTTTGTCATTACATTAGATCAAAGCTTCGGCCAATTGGTATAATTGTACTACGTCCCGGTACATCTCTTTAAGGGATGGGAATCACACATCATATAACTAGTGCACTATAATTGCACTATAATGTATAAAGGCTGATGGGCACATCAATGACGTAGAAATCCAATTAACACTTTCGACATGTTGTTTTATAGCTGGCGCCAGTCACTGATCGTCTGCGTCAGTTCCTTTACAAGATGGTACGTATATCTAGAAAATAAAACAATATATATATATAACAAATTTATCTCCATGCACACACGAAGTAACTTGCTTGTTAGACAGTTAATTGAGTGTCCTATTACTTATTCAAACTTAATTACCATATGCTTATTTCCGGAATGTCTTGGGGAACAGAATTAGCGTGCTACTGAATGCAGTCGTATATTAAGGCAATCAGTTTGAAGCCCGAAGCGGCAACATTCATACAAGGCGACTTATCTGGGCCAAAAGAACATCGTTAGTCTGAGGCGGCTTATGTGATTATAAGAGGCGAGTTATGTGATAGCAAGAGGCGAGTTATGTGAACCCTCTGTAACATCGTTCGTTTGAATCGACTTATGTTTGGGGTGGGGCAGCAGCTTCTTTAAATATACCGATAAGACGAAAATCGATAAATTCTGATCCTCGTTATAAGATATGGATTTGCTGTAAAAGTTCCTTGTATGTATTCCATTATCACACCGGGTCGTTTACCCATTTCTACCATGCAGTAATAACGTACATGTATGATCTGTTTATGCTTTTGATGGTTAAAATATTGAGAAAACCCAATCCAATCCACAATTACAGTAAAGCTATTTTGAGAAATATATTTACTATGATATATAGAGCAGGAGTTCCGACTTTAACAGTGCACATCACTTAATGCCAAAAACACTTTAGGGAACGCATAAAAAAAATCTGGGTTAGCGGACACACATTTTTTTTCTATTTGGCCTCACTAATTTTCGTGGGGTTTTTAAATTCGTTGATTTCGTGGATAATCATCTTCAACGAATTCAATAGTCCTCGAAGTAATTACAAGTTTGACATAAAGCAATTCTCTATTTGAGTGGGTACTCGTAATCAACGAGTTTGTGAACCCACAAAATGGTGTTTTGTCGGGAAACCACGAAATATGGGCCCCACAAAAACGTCTGATTTCATAGAATCCAAAACTGTATGTACATTATGTAGTGTTGTCAATGATATATCTTAGGAAATTATTTTGAAATTGTATGCTTAAACCAAATCAAATTGTATTCAGTAAGTATAGACAGATTAAGAAACATGCAGGCAAGACTTTGAGAATCGTTGACCTGCTTATTATTACAAGTAAGAGATCCGTACAAAGCCAAAATATTTTAAAGTCAGATAATCATGTAAACAGTTTTCAAAATTCAGTTTCAAAACATAGGCATATAATATTAACTTTATGTATAAAATTATTCATATATCTAATACAAATTCAACAAAATTTACACGAAATAAATGAACATTTTGAAAAGAATACGCCTTATAGTTTGTCATAAGAGTACGCCATATAATGTTATAAAAAAACGTTCAAAAATATATAAAAGAATGAATTTAAAAGCAAAAGTAGTTACTATTACTCAAAATGAAATAATCAAATGAAAAAGAGGCAAGGAGAAAATGAAGGATTTTAATGTACGGACCTATACAGCTTCACATATACTTAGTTATCAAAGACCACCTGTCTATAACAATCACGTGTCTACAACAGCATCCGGTTTATACAGCTACCTGTATATAACAAAAGTCTGTGCGTACTACCACCTGTATATAACAACCTGTCTATAACTACCACCTGTATATAACAACCTGTCTATAACTACCACCTGTATATAACAAACTGTCTATAACTACCACCTGTATATAACAACCTGTCTATAACTACCACCTGTATATAACAACCTGTCTATAACTACCACCTGTCTATAACAACCTGTCTATAACTACCACCTGTATATAACTACCACATAACCTGTGTCGGGGAGGTGACCCCATACCTTTTCACGTCCGATCGGGGAATCGAACCCCAGCCGCCTTGGTAAAAGGCAAGTGCGCTATCCACTGCACCACCCGACCACCCACTTCTATTTATACCTGCTGTATCCCACAGCATGTGTATCGTAAAAGGCGACTAATGTGGGGCCCTCTGCAGAACGGGGGTTTGTCCGTGTCTTCTATGAAGGAGGAATCGGAGAGACAAACATAGATATGCTGCCCCCATTGCCACACTTTGGGTCTTTTTCGTTTCCTATCTTTTCTGTCTGATTTCTTTTCTATCGACTTTCTGTTTCAGGCACCGTCCTCATATAACCCTGGCTGTAACGAGGACGTTCAACTACAAACAAAACAAAGACCTACCACATGTATATTAAAGGTTTGCAATGCATCTTTTTAACATTTATGAGGGTATGCAACACTGTGTTGCATAACCTCATAAATGTTAAAAAGATGCATTTCAAACCTTATATTTGCGTTCTATTACATTCATTGTCATTATTTGAAATTAAGAAAAACATAGTTTTTTTCACATAAAAAAGCAATACTCCGTCCTGAAAATAACATTAATTGAACAACCTTTTTCGCGGCAAGATGATGCGTTGTCAATGGTGACGAAATACACAGTTGAGCAATAAACAAATAGTTCCACTTTGCATATTTTTAATCATTTAATATACATACCAGTATATTTAAAACATTGATTATCTTTAAAATTGACAGTAGATCTTAATTTGGATCAAAGATACCATGTAAAATATTTTAGTTATAAAAAGTCTGTCCGTGTTACGGTTGTGCAGCGGCTTAGCTCATCAAGGCCCCGATGCTGTTGGAATGTCAACGAGATGGGTGAATGGAAATTGAAAGTGCATCCGTGAAATGTGGAGTTTCCTAAGAAACCAGATGACGATTTTAAAGACGCTGTCGGCTGAATTATTGTGTCGACCGACTGTGACAATGAGACTAGTTCATTGTTCGTGCATTCGGTATTTGTTACTGTCGCTGAGGGGACTGGCCAAAGAACCGGGTGATTTTACCTGCTTCGCCACTTGCAACGGACGCTAGTGTAGAGGACGGCGATTTCTTCTGTTCTGTTGAAAAGGACCTGTTATAGCACAGGTACTAGCCTCGTCTATCAATACACCCATATTAAATGGGTATTGGCAGACGAGGCTAGTACCTGTGGTTATAGGATCTAATAGCAGACTCACTTCGGTGGCCCGACATAAACATGATGTGCCAAAACCTTAGTCAGTCATACATCGCCTGTATTGCCATGGCAGGGAGAAAGAATGAGCTGTGTAATTTTTTTCAGCACCCTTATGTAATTAAACAGTGTGATTTATTGTTGATCATTTCGTAGTTGTTAACACAGATTTAAAAAGACTTATGAAATATATTTATATTTTTTAAGCCGTTGGTCCAAAAAAGAGGGAGGACTGTTATGTTTACATAGTGAGGTCAGAGGTCATATAACGGTACATTTAGTACTGTTAATATTACACACTTGATTTTATTGAATCATAACAACATTTTGAGTTGGTACTTTTA
>JAUMHH010170782.1:0-16220 GCA_032359455.1 Chlamys rubida | reverse complement strand
CATGGTAACAGAAAAAGTATTTAAATGGAGAACTACTCCATAGCAAAAGGCACTACTAGAGTACTAGCTTGATAACTGTACAAAGTTTTGAGTAGTTATCTTGAACGGTTCCAGAGCTTTCGCACAGACGGACGGACAGAGCCCAATTTAATATCCCCCGCAAACGCGTTTCGCAGGGGATAATTTCAAAGTAAATGCGGATTCAATGTGGTTTTGAATTAGAGAGAGAATATTGTATATGTCTGTTGCATGGTGGGCTTTTCTAATTGTCTATCGTCTGGTTTGTCGTCTGTCTTCAACAATTCTTCTTATAACTATTTCTCCAAAAAATTTACTGGATGGATTTTTCCCAAATTTCATATGAAGATTTCCCTTGATTTGTAGCTGTGCATATTACATTTTGAGACAATTATTGGAAAAAAAGATGGCAGCCATCTTTATAGATATTAACAGAACATGGCCCACTTGTATAAAACATATCAAAGTTAAGGAAAATCTCAAGCAATGGGAAATCTTATGTCTATGGGAAATCTTATGTATGTAACTTTGATTTGATCTTGAAATGGAGATCAAATCTCGGGTAGAGATCTTAAAATATATGTTTGGTAAATTTAGAAAAATTGCAAGAATAAATGTAAAATATTAACACTTTTGAAAAATAACTTATTCTTTATAACACTTTTGAAAAATAACTTATTCTTTATTTAGACTTCAGCTCATATATTTTCTCAAGTTCCTTTAATCGATCATACATATGCTTTCCATCAGCCTCCGTTTGACTTTCGATTGATGATTGAAGTTTTTGAAACAAGTCTGAACAAACTTGCTTTTCCTTTGAACTCAAAAACTGCACTGAGAGCGAGAACCTGTTTGCTGAACATAATCCATCCACAACAGCAAGCACAGCAGTAGAGTCTGATGATGAAAATCCATGACACAAGGCAGCAAGAATATCACCCAACAGTCCAAAACTGATCTCTGTTTTAAAGATCTCCCCAAGACGTGGTCCTCCAATTTTTAGCAGGTAGCCATATTGACTTTCCACTGTTTTGTGATGTCGTCGCCAGTCTCTTGCAAATTCTTGTCCGTTTTTGGGTAAATTGTCATTCTGAAACACAAAAAGAAAATCTTAATAGAGACTGAGCAGAAGATTAAAATACACATAACTTATATGGTGACTTTTTTGCTTAAAACATGACGGATGTCTATTGTGATTCAAATATCAAAATTATATTCTTGCTATTGTAACTTTCTTTAATTCAATTCCTTGCCTATAACCCTTAATATAACTCTGCTTGCAACAAAATCAGAAACATAGTATTCACTTTTGTCTGTGCTGAATGTACTTTCTGGAGCGTATCTTAGAAGGGACATTAATCTTAATACAAGTACATCAATGGTAGGGGAGTGTCGCATCATATAATGAGGTTTCTATGACCTTTATATGACCTTTGACCTGGACTTCACTTATATAAAGTGTAATACCGGTTTCCAGAGCAAATTTCATCCACTGTTTCATGAATGTAGGTCAAACTTTGTATATCGGTACATCAAAGGAAGGCGGTGTGTCATATCCTAAATGAGGTCACAGTGATTTCTATTTGACCTTAACCTCAAGTACTCAAATAATTGTTAAATTACTAAAATAAGAATAATACAGGTTTCCAGAGTATATTTCTGCCAGTGTTTCATGAATATGCATCAAACTTTGTATATATAGGTACATCAAGGGAAGGTTATGTGTCATAACCTAAAATGTTGTGACCTCAATATGACCTTTGTCCTTGATCTATAGTACTAAGTACAGTGTAAATTCATATATACTTCTTAACTTCTGACTTGGTGATATGATACTACAAAATGTATGTATATATATAGATGTGGATTAATTAGGTTGCCTTACAAGCGTCAGCTGTGGGGAATTTCCCTTTAGCTCAGCGGTAGAGCATCGGGCTGGAGAGCCGAAGGTCGCGGGTTCGAGCCTCAGCGACGGCACTATATTTATCATTATTCCTCGTCCTACTACACACCTATCTGTCAAAATGTCTAAGTCTGGTGGCAGGGCCAGAGGAAACTCGGGCTATCAATTTAGGTGGTAGTTATTTAATGATGTTGGCTTATATGTCTCTGTTTCAAAGGAAGAATATCGACGGGTGTTTTTGCAACTGCATGTACCAATCCACTTTCCGTCCCTATTACAATTTGACACTTTTGGGACTTGGTTCTATAAACAGAACGTGCTATACTGTCAGTGTCCTGAACTGGTGTAAAATGCTGTAATTGTAGTGGAATGCACACTTTGGTAAGTTTGGTTAATTTTGGGGAATAAACGATCAATATATACAGGAAATTAAAAAAATTAAATGCTTTAGAGGCACTGAATGATGTTATGATTATTTCCATCCTCACAAATTGTCTCCATATACAATTTATAACTTGCAGATTATTAATATTTAATAAAAATACAGACATGAAAATACTGTACTTCTAATGCCAAATTCCATCAGTTTCCCGTTTAGGGTACGGTTCAGTTTTGGGCTCACAGACATGCTCCCTGTTGTCATATGAACTATAAATACAATGTACATATGGGGCGGTTAACATTGGAACACACATATAACAAACAATGAATTGAAAACCCCAAACAATAACAAAATTTACATATCTACGACATAATGTTTCCTTCGTCTCAAACAACGAGAGGTAAATGTTAGGGAAACATCATCGTATCTTTGGGCACGTTTACAGGTAACGCCGCACGAGCTAGCTAGAGACAATGTACTTTAAAGGTTATCAATAAGGTGACTGACCCCTGTGCTACAATAGTTATTAAGTTATTGTTTTCATAGCTATAGGCCAATGTACAGTACACGATTCCGATGCGTCTTTGTCTGATATTTATACCCAGGTAATTTAGATATCAGTTATGTATAAGGTCACGTCCCGCGGTCGGTATATTTTATTACATACAAGATACAAGATATAGGAATTCTTATTTAACGTCGCATATTTAAAACAATAAATATTAGCACTGTAGTGCTAGTTTTGGGACAAACATTGTATACAAGTAAGAAATAACAAGGATCAATAGCATGTAGGTAATGTTAAAGCTAGTTAAGAAATGGCAAGCAAATATCACAGGATAATTTAACAAGTAAAAACAATAAAGGTACAAAAGAAAAGCAGCACATAAGTAATCACAGACAGGAAGCATTTGAATAAACTGGGGGGGGGGGGTCAAAAATGAATACTGGTATATATGCTACACACGTATTACTGGCTGAGGGTTGTCCATACATATATATGTATAATTAGTAAAATCAAAACAACCCTTTGAATTTATTAAGGGTTACGATCTCATGCGTTTTCTAGAAAGTACTTTTCCATTTCATGTAGTATCAACTGATGATTCAAAAGACGACATGAAAACATACATTCTTTGGATATATATATATATATATATGCTGAGTCACAGCAGGCATGCTTCACACACACATATCTACGTTACAACAAGGAACAACAAGTAACTACGGGAGTTATAAATCCTCATCACGCGTGATTCTGGAAAATCGCCGAAGGTGGCGGGCGCCAGAACACACTAGAACGTGAGCGATGGACCTACATAGTTTGTGTGTGTGCGCGTAGGTGCCCAGAGATGTATATAGCTTCCGGGACCATTTCATTATACAATCAGCATTCTTCTAGGCGGCCAACATACACCGACTCACACACAGAAACAGGCGGACTAGTGTACGTACAGCTCAGCACAAACTTATACTTTCGAGCTTTCGTAAGTTAAAATGTCTGCCCCGGCGATAGGGATAGATTTGGGAACCACATATTCATGTGTGGCCGTTTTTCAACACGGGAAGGTTGAGATTATCGCTAACGAACAAGGGAACCGGACAACTCCCAGCTATGTGGCCTTTACGGATAGCGAACGACTTATTGGGGATGCCGCTAAAAACCAGGTAGCCATGAATCCCAGTAACTCGGTGTTTGACGCCAAGAGACTAATAGGGAGAAAGTTTGACGACGCCTCCGTCCAATCAGACATGAAAAACTGGTCCTTTAAGGTTATCAACAAGGGCGGCACGCCTTTAATCCAAGTGCAATTTAAAAATGAAACCAAGGTATTCAGCGCGGAGGAAATAAGTTCAATGGTGTTGACGAAAATGAAGGAAACAGCGGAAGCATATCTTGGTAAAAAGGTGAAGGACGCCGTCGTTACCGTTCCCGCGTATTTCAATGACTCTCAGCGTCAGGCGACAAAGGACGCTGGCGCCATCACTGGACTTAACGTGCTTCGTATTATCAACGAACCAACGGCCGCAGCCCTGGCATACGGTCTTGATAAAAACCTCAGCGGCGAGAAAAATGTCCTTATTTACGATCTTGGTGGTGGTACATTCGATGTATCGATTCTTACCATCGACGAGGGTTCCATGTTTGAAGTACGTTCGACAGCCGGAGACACCCATCTTGGTGGTGAAGACTTTGACAACAGGTTGGTAACTTTCTTCATTAACGAGTTCAAGCGCAAGCACAACAAGGACATGAGCAAGAACCCTCGCGCCATCCGTCGGCTGAGGACGGCCTGCGAGAGAGCAAAGCGTACGCTATCTAGCAGTTCAGAGGCAAGTGTAGAAATCGATTCGATGTTCGAAGGGATTGACTTCTACACTAAAATTTCCCGTGCAAGATTTGAGGAGCTTTGCTCGGACTTATTCAGAACCACCATCGATCCGGTGGAACGAGCGCTGATCGATGCCAAACTCGACAAGACTAAAATCGACGATATCGTACTTGTAGGTGGTTCAACTCGCATCCCTAAGATTCAAAAGCTGCTGCAAGATTTCATGAACGGCAAAGAACTGAATAAATCTATAAACCCAGACGAAGCGGTGGCGTACGGGGCGGCCGTCCAGGCGGCTGTGCTCTCCGGCGATACCAGCAGCGCCATCAAGGACGTGCTCTTGGTGGACGTCGCACCATTGTCCCTCGGTATCGAGACAGCTGGAGGCGTTATGACAAACCTCATCGAGCGAAACAGTCGCATCCCGTGTAAAACGTCGAAAACGTTTACGACGTACGCGGACAACCAGCCAGGGGTCCACATACAAGTGTACGAGGGCGAGAGAGCTATGACCAAGGATAACAACCTCCTCGGAAAGTTTGATCTTAACGGCATCCCTCCAGCCCCTCGTGGTGTGCCCCAGATTGACGTCACTTTTGACATTGACGCGAACGGTATTCTAAACGTGTCAGCTGAGGATAAAAGCACCGGAAAATCGAACAAAATCACCATCACGAACGACAAAGGACGACTTAGTAAGTCAGAAATTGACCGAATGGTGTCTGAAGCTGAGAAATATCGCGAGGCGGACGAGAAACAGAGACAGTCAGTTTCTGCTAGGAACGCTCTCGAGAACTATGTATTCAGTGTGAGGATGGCAATTAATGAAACCGCGGGTGACAAACTGACACAGGAGGAGAAAACAACAGCCCTCACTAAGTGTGAGGAAACTCTCAAATGGTTAGAGGCTAATATGTTGGCAGACAAGGAAGAGTACGACTTCAAAATGAAGGATGTTCAAAGTGTGTGCTCTCCAATGATGGCCAAACTTCACGGCGGAGGTCAAAACAAAGGTCAAGGTCAAGGTCAATCCGATGGTGGTGGTAAAAGTGGTGGTCCAACTGTGGAAGAAATGGACTAATTAAAATAAATTATCTTAAAAAGTTAAGTATGGTATAAAGGTATTTTTGTATCGTATTTTGCTTCGCTATTAATTTGAATACTTATCACATTATTTTTGTAACAGTATCTTCTATCAAATATTGTATATATGTTTGTTATGTAATGCATGCATTCACGTTAACAGCAGCTTTCTCAATTTGTGACAGTTATTAAGGTCAATTGATAATTTACATGCTCAGCAATTTAATGTATTAATGTTGTCAATAAAATATTGTTAAAAGACTTTTCAGTGATGCAGCTTTTGTATGGCGGGTTCTCACTTAGTGATACGTGTAAATGTTTACCTATCTCTATCTAGTCACAAGGAATTTAATGAATTTAATGGTATCAAGGAATGTAATGGTATCAAGGAATTTAATGGTATCAAGGAATTTAATGGTATCTGATGCAGATTATTTTGAATCCTGTGACGTACATTTTTTGATTAAATATGAATAAATGTAAAATGTAATCAACCAAAACCCTGGAAACTGTACACAGAAACATTTGCAGTATCTAACAAATTCTCAAATTCAAACAGCCTTGTGATCAGGTTGAAATAATTTTGTATACAATTGTAGTTATGTTAGGAAAATACAAATAACGGCTTCGAGGCAAACATTCACCTCACAAGGTCATGACCTCTGTAGGTGTATCCCGACACCTGTAATTATCCTCACTCTCACCTGATATAGCAAGCCTTACACAAGTTGTTAAATTATCGTGATTTATCTCCGAGACTGCCTGTAGATGTATAGATATCGCTATGAGGGACACCTACAACATTACTTCACCATATAGGTGTACACAGCAACATCAGCCTCTGCTCAGCGTTACATGTATATAGCTACACGATCCACTACAGTGTAACACATATAAAACGCTACCGAGAATCCTCATTATCCCGGATTCCAACAATCCAGCACTTCGTAGTTTCAGACGCTAATGCAGTCTTATTTTGATTTTTCTTTTAATTTGGAAAAAAAATGTTCTCAGTACGGAAATGATCAGATTCCGGATTAACGGATTTCCGGATTGACTCCAATAGACTAGTTGGATTGTTTCTAAGTGCTAATTAAGTATCACAACATTGAATGAACTAAGACATTTGTACCAGCTTTGCAATGGGTTCTCTTAATCCAGATTTAATCCTACCGTTGCTGCATGTGTACAACTCGTTAATCCGTTTTCAGACATAAAGAAACTTTCTAGAAGCTACTGTTTAGTGCAAATAACCTATGATAAAATGTTAGTTTTACCTCAACTCCATATCAATAAATTGGTCTAATTAATGGAATTCTAGTAGAAATAATATCTCAACACATTAATGGCATTCTACCGGAATATCTATAAAGACTTATGTGTTTCTACTAGGATATCAAAACAGAGAAATGGAATTCTACTAAAATATTTATACAGACTTTTGTGATTCTACTAGGATATCTAAACAGACTAATGTGATTCTACTAGGATATCTAAACAGAGAAATGGAATTCTCCTAAGATATCTAAACAGATAAGTGTGATTCTACTAGTCTATCTGAACAGACTAGTGTTATTCTACTAGGATATCTAAATAGACTAATTTGATTCTACTAGGATATCTTAACAGACTTATGTGATTCTACTAGGGTATCTAAACAGACTTATGTGATTCTACCAGGGTATCTAAACAGACTAATGGGATTCTACTAGGATATCTAAACAAACTAATGGGATTCTACTAGGATATCTAAACAGTCTAGTGTTATTCTACTAGGATATATAAACAAACTTATGTGATTCTACTAGGATATCTAAACAGATAAATGTGATTCTACTAGGATATCTAAACAGATAAATGTGATTCTACTAGGATATCTAAACAGACTTATGTGATTCTACTAGGATATCTAAACAGAATTATGTGATTCTACTAGGGTATCTAAATAGACTAATGTTATTCTACCAGGGTATCTAAACAGACTAATGGGATTCTACTAGGATATCTAAACAGACTTTTGTGATTCTACTAGGATATCTAAACAGACTAATGTGATTCTACTCGGATATCTGAACAAACTAATGGGATTCTACTAGGATATCTAAACAGACTAATGGGTTCTATTATATAGATTATATCTTATTTATTTCTTGACACATTGAGGATATTTTACTTAACAAAATTATGTCGCTATCAAATCATGTTTAAAAGTAGTGAGCTATTCCCCCGTCGTATTTTCACATGCAGAACGTTCTAGAAATGAAGCGTTTGTTTACGTATAGCTGTAACATCTCGTTAAAGACACTGCTGTGTGCATTTCTGATACATTCTTAAATCATGTCCGCCCGGCGTAGTGCCAAGGGATGGATGCTTTTTAAAAGATAAAATTGGACAGCGTCCAATTAGTGTAGGGCTTAGAGAATGTGACGAGACGGAATACGATACATACCATTCATACGTTTTGGTGATTCAGCTCTGGAACTTGTAATGTGAATCGCCGTATGTTGTTAATAAACGGTCTTACTTAATGATACACGTCGTATTTTGATAAATAATAGTCAGATTTTTTTATTTTTTTTTTGTAATATTTTGAATGTCTTATTGCACATAGTCATATGTCATCAGTCGCGTTCCTGTACAAACAATGTATGACGAGGGTTTGTGATCTCTCTGAGATAAAAGTTATTCAAAGATATATCGTTTATTAGAGATATCTTAAAATGAATTAGAATGAATTAGAGATATATTAAAATGAATTAGAGATATCTTAAAATGAATAAGAGATATATTAAAATGAAACAGAAATGGTCTTCAGATGTAATTAAGATACTTAATTTATAAAATAAACGATACTTTAAATGTAATAGAGTTATCTGTTATCTGGTGTATTTAGGACGTCAGGGTAAATAAGATATCTTATTAATGGAGATATCTCAATTACTCTTTGAAATACTTTTGTATATCTTAAACATACCAGGTGTATTTTAATTGTTAATAAGATATCTTATTGATGGAGATATCTCAATCAGTTGATGATATACTTTTGTATAACAAAAGGTATGATATATCTCGTATAATAAGAATTTCAGGATATTTATTTTTATTTTTTATCGGGTATCTTATAAATTAATGGAGATATCACAAACATCAGTCTCAATTAGTATATACAATACAATTGTATTATCCTAAAACATACAGAATGGGATATCTCATATAATATACACTGTATATCTTTATTGTTTATAAGATACCTAATAAATTAATGTGGATATCTCCGTTAGTTTATGAGATACATTTGTGTATCCCAAAGCATACCGAATGAGATATCTCATATAGCATACACTATATACCTTTATTGTTTATAAGATATCTTATAAATTAATGTAGATATCTCAATTACTGAATAAGAATCATTTGTATATCCCAAAGCATACAGAATGAGATATCTCATATAATATACACTTTATATCTTTATTGTTTATAAGATATCTAATAGATTAATGTAGATATCTCCGTTAGTTTATAAGATACATTTGTGTATCCCAAAGCATGCAGAATGAGACACTCTTTCAGGTAGTTAAATGTCTAGTTGGTTTGCTATACAAGGGTAGTAAAATGTTCGAGATATTATACAATGTGTATCACACCAAACGTTTAAATGTGTATATAATGGGTATTATCTGATAGCAAAATGAGAGAGAATTATGTCGAGGGAGTGAGGGGTATCCTGATATGAGCGGTGTGGCAATATGGTATATGTGCGGTCCTCGCAACAGTCTTCTTTTGAAAAGGGGTGCCTGGCTATGAAAACAATGTCAAAACGGAAGAGTAGGAAACCATAAAAAGATAAAGATATTATGGGCTACAACGAGGACAGCAGATCGGGTTTGGTCGCTTCAATGTCCTCTATGACGGAGACACGGAAGAAAGCGTCCGTTTATGCAGTGCACACATTAGTCGCCTCCTCCGACATTTAATGGGATACAGAGCCATATTCCTTCTCCAAACCTGCAGGGGAAATATTTCTTGTATTTGTTATCTACTGTCCATATACGATATGCCAAAAAAAGGGAACTTACATTGATGTTTTGCTAATTCTTCACAAACATAAATGATCAGAGCGGTATTACAACACTAATAAACAAAGCAACGACTAAATCGATACATCACACAAAAATCTATAGAGATTTCCAGATGACGTACACATTTCTATTTCCGTTGAACTTTGACCGCATACCTTACATAAAACATCTTGAACGGAATGTCAAGACTGTAATGCAATTATCGATACCAGTGGTAAAGCTCGGTGTGGAATCTTAAGCCTGGTAATTAGTCCTCGGTTCGAATAGGTCAAATTTGAAATCAGCTGAGGAGACTGACCACCAACATGACAAAGGCATCACCGAATTGACATTTTAGTGACCAATGTCCTGACCATGGGCTGGACGGTACTGAAAATGGACAAAATGAAATCACTTTTGACGAAGAAGAGTAAGAGGGGTAGTGTCAGCACACAGGAGAAAGGATTCTCGCTACCGAGGCTTAAAACAAGTGACAAGTTCCACGTGGCCTTCACGCGCTCGGACACAGAGTTCTTAACAATAGCAGTCAAGAAAAGAACCTCACACAAAGCCGGTAGGTCTCCATTGCGGCCATGGTTTGAAACCCGGGTCCGTATTCATGAAACCATTCTCATGCTCAAATTGAGATTTTGTTGTTCACGCCCAGTTTCTTGTTCTGGTGCTAAAGTAATTAATATTCACATTTTGTCAATGATTTGGAGAGACCTATTGCTGAATACCATTTTCAATATCTAGACTTGGCTTGTTGACAGTATCATAAGATTTGTGCAAGGTACACAAAAGTTGGTTCGAGCACCATATGAGAATCTATCATTGAGCACGAGAACGGTTTCACGAATAGGGTCCTTGAAAAGTTACTTGGCATATTTCAATTTTAGCAGCACTTGTAAGCTTTTAATGGATTTCAAACATCGCCATTAATGGTTTGTTACTCTTTCTAATTCAAAAATGGTTGACTATGTGTTACTACAGAAGAAGGCTATATATGTTTTTACGGCATAGCATAACGTTTACAAGATACATATAATATGTACATATACGTAGATAATAGTAAGAGGAAACTCCAACTTATCTTGTAGGTTTTTATGTTTTGTAGAAACAGTAGAATCTCTATGACTATACAAAATTGTATAGGAAGAAATTGAACACACGTATAATTAAATTGTAATTTGTTATTTATTTAGATGAATTATTGAATAACAATTATACATGCATTCTATTAATGCTAAGCGAAAATCCAACCAATCACAGTTTCAGTTTGGCAGTCGCGTGAAAAGGCCAAAGAGGCAGGGAGACGGAAAAATTACTACACTAAATTATGTCAAAAGGTCAAGGTCATTCCTGTACGAAAGGTCATGGGTCAGATTGGTGGACCTCATATGTCTGTCCGAGATCATTGCCTCGGAGGTAGAGAAATCAGAGCCATCTGTAAAACAATGAGGGTAGGTTACATTTACCCCAGTATTTCGTAAACTCAGACATGTACCCAATTAGACTTGTAACTTGAAAACCTTACAGTTTTATCAAAATAGTGTCATAGAAAAAGTTGATATCTTAGAAATGAAGATTCCGTTTAGCTACACAACTCCTTTAACAAAGTGTTTATTGAGAAAATGATTTTGCAATTGTGATCACGAAGACTATTAACAGTACACTTCAAATATTAACTGGGTAAAAAAGAGATTAAACCTTCACAAAAATGCACGGTTTAAATCTTGCTTTACACATTAGGACCTCCTAAGTATTTTAAGACAAGGAATCAATAACTGATGAATGATGATTCATCTTAAAATATACCTTGGTGTCCAGATTACCTAGTTAATACACTGTGTTGGCCTTGTCTTAACTCATTCACCCCTGAAATTTCATAATGAACTATTCCAACCTTTGAATTGGAAGAGTTCAAATGCGTCTTCAGGGGTGAATGAGTTAATTACTCTGATTGAAGGGGGATGGGTGTCTCGGTACACTGGACCTGTCCGGAAACACCATGTCCACTCGAGAGGGACGCTACGTCCAGGAGGTGCTGATGTCAACTCCTAAACTGACCACACTGGTAAGGATAACACCTATCTCTATGGCAAATCAGCTTACATTTTAAAGTGACGTCTCTTTACTTCAGGATATATCGTATAATAATTGAGATATCTCTAGTATTTAAGGAGGTATTTTATAAACAAAAGATATCTCATAAAAAACTTATTATAAAATGCAAAATGTATCTCTATATATTCTTTTAGAGATATCTATAATTACAAATGTCTAAGATCATTTGAAGAAATCTTTATGACATCTAAAGATGTCTTTAATTCTTTTAGAGATATCTCTTATTTATTCAAAGATAAACTCGATTGATTTTAGATGTATCTATTACTTAAAATATGTATCGTTTTGATTTGAAGATATCTCCTTTGAAACGTATTTGAGATTCTTTACATGTGATAGATATATGTCTGGTTGAAAAGAAAAAATATCTATTAAATAAAGACGCTTTTGAATGATAAAAGTTATATCTCTAAAACAAATACATTATCACTTTTAAAGTACTTTTATGTTTTCTAAAACAAATACACTGTAGATATCTCTTTTAAACCATGTTTTGAGATCTTTGATTCATTTACAAATGCCGCTGTAACCAAATAATTTGGGATATCGTTACTTCATTTAAATATATCTCTGTTTGGATTAAACATTTCTGATTTCTTTTAGAGATCCCCCTATTTTAATTGAAGACATCTCTATTACATTTACATATATCTTTATTTGAATTAGATATGTCCTTATTTTTCATAATGATACATATGTATATCTTATATTTTTGCGACTCCACTTTGGGTTTCATTGTTATGTTGGGTTTCCGTAAGTCGTAGTTAGGGTTCCACGTCTGAGAGTCTGCTAACTTTGCCACGCTCCCGAGACATCCCCGGCCAGCGGCTGATGAAGCTGTTCTTGTTCCTGTGCAGAGATGGTTATCAGTGACGGTGACGGATGGTATATATATATATATATACAGGTATATCTTACTACTGACACCACAGATAAGGGATCTAGTCGTTTCCAATTAGTAATATCTTCAATAAGATTCACTAAGTTTACGAGCAGGATATACTATCGAGTTCAGTGTATCGTACGTTGAAACATTGCACATGTTGGTCTATTTCCCGATGTGTTGTATAACCATAAGGAAATAAACAATCTTAGTCTAGTTTTGTAATCTGCAGGCTTTAGCTGATTGTGGACTGGGCAGTGATACTCTGGATGACCTGTCCAAATGTCCAGCTGTCTGTCAGCTCCAGCACCTCAGTCTGGCAGGTAACTTATAATTAGAAATAACTTATGTTGTAAAAATGAACTTGTCGCTAAGATTAATAATAATGATATAATAATATACAGCATTTGATATAGCGTCCTATCTAGCTAACATAAGCCACTCTAAAGCGTTTTACAGTACATAGATATACAATTGATGCAATTAGCGTATACATTAATCAATACAATTTCGAGGAATTCGCAGGAGCTGCCTTATCACTTAAGCAGTGTTGCTCTCTGTACCCTAGCTTAATTAACGGGTTCGTGATTCTTACAATTTACACTTGAAATGATTTCACGATCCCCAATACAGATTTATGGTTTTAGCTATCTTTGGCTGGCAATGCAATGCAAATGTAAATATTTAACACTTAATATTTTTTACTTCAGAAGTTATATCGTTACGGTAAATATTGTAGTATTCTATATTAATTCAATCATTCGATTGGTAGGTAACCGGATACAGGACAAAGACAGTGGATCTATAACACGCATTATACAGGTAAATGTATACATACAGTCAAGATAAAAAATTCTACAACAGAATGTATAATGATATACACCAAAATTCTACAAATTCAAAATCGATATTGTGTCATGATAAGGACTTTTTGACAAAAAGTGTCACAGATGTAATCTATTTGGCAGCACTCATAACATGATAATTGATAAACACACAAATTGTTTGAAATTTGTTTCAGTTTTGTGACACGATGATTTATGCTAGTCAATTACTCACCGCCTCCATTACGTAATGTGTGTTGGCAAAGGCATGCAAATTGTGTGCAAACGTTCCTAATTCAATTATAACATTGTCGGTCTGTAATTGTTAACGTCGTTTGTACAACGTGTAATGAATTATCTTTTTTACAGAACTGCAAGGCACTAAGACACTTCAACTTGAGCCATAATGCATTTGAAGCGGATGGGTGCAGGATGCTGGGTCAGGCAATCGGTAAGAACTGACTAGATAGTACATCGCGAATCGTCTCAAACACAGGGACCTGCTAATTAAATATTGTACAAAGTGTTTTGACACACTTCCTGATTGACAGGAAGTCAGTATTACAAGAGTCTTTTTTCTCCCTCTCTTAGGTCCGTGTACATAAAGTCTCACAGCAACGTTTTTCTTAAAGTTACAACATAAACGAATACTGTAAAATACGAAACTATCGTGGTATATGGTACCAAACTCCTGGGTCGTTTTCGTCATCGCGGTATAAACGGTTGATTATGAAATAAGGTCGGACCCAAGTAACCTGATGGTGCTTGTAAGCCAGGCGAGCCTTGACCAAGCCTTGCAAGGCCTGCATAAACTTTTGCAGGTCCGCCAGGATTTATACCCGAAAATGTTACATTTAAAAACGAACGTACATGTACCAGTACCGGTATCTCCGCATAAAAGCAGTCTCGAGAGAGGGCGAGAGTCTGGGCAAGACTAACCATTACCGTATTGACAACAGACAAGTCAGTAGTCTTAAAAGGAGCATATATGGGTTGATATATCGTTCAAGGAAAGTGATCAACCAAGTTACAAATAAGACAGTCCAGATCAACATACGCACAACTAAATGTAATCGCCCGCTATGAATACGCCACGTAAATATTAACGCGACAGGCCATTTTTGGCTTTTACAGCAAATGATTGATTTTATACACACCTATTATTTATAGACCAAAGTTGCAAAAATCTGTCTCAACCAAAAAGTTTATAAATTAATACTAAACCACAAAAGAAAGTACCTGCATTTATGTAACATATTCTATAACTATATGTGCTACACTATATGAAGGATTTTGTTTCACAAATCTTTGTCATAAAAATAACACGCTGGCACAGAAATATACACAAAGACAACTCCTATGTCATGATCTACAATGGAACAATATTATAATCTACCGTATATATAAATCTGGACATTAAAACTCATCTTCACAATACCCTTTGTTTGTAATGTAAGAGGACATTGACATTGATAACTACAGCTACTTTACAATAGCCATGATCGGCTTTGTAAGCGTATTTCAGTTATGACACATTTAATCGTTCTTTGTGTATTCATCATTGAATCAGACAACACAGAACGTAAAATAATGGTTATCCAATACTTGACATCGATACCAGACCATCGCCATCCGCCATGATGGTATGCCAGTGATCCTATAAAGAATGTCAAGAACTAAAAGCGCTTGAGTAGCGCTTGAGTACCACGTTCGTAGTGGCAAGCTCACGGACGCTGGCCCATATATTCAATGTATAATAAACAAATTCGTTTAAGGTTTGATAATTATATCGAAATCCGCATTGTATTTTTTCCATTTACATAAGTTTTATGGTTTTTCGACAGTTTTTTTATTTCACATGTAGCATGCTACACAAAGTAGAAATTATCGCCAAAACCATGTAACAATCAAATACATTGAAAAATGGCTATTTTAATAACATTTCAGAGGAAAATACCAGCATCAAAGAACTTGACCTCAGCTGGAATCACATCCGGGGACGTGGCAGTATCTACATATCACGTGGTATACAGGTACAGTCAAACCTGTCTAATCCGATCACCATTAGTACGGAATAAACAGGTTCTTCATTATTTCAATGAAATTTGATATCGATATACATATCTACACAGATCAACAAAATGTCTAGTTTGTACAGGTTTACTGGAAATACATCATAACCTGTCGGGAATCATGAACCATCTACTTAGCATACGATCTATTGACCATGTGTTACTACAGATCAATCGATTGGCCTCAACAAGAATTTCTAGGATGGGAACGGGGAATTAAGTGTCATGCTCAGACCAGTCTATTTTAAGAATTTGACAAATTGGCCTTTAAGAGAGTTTAATCTTCATAATAATAATAATAATAATAAGTCGAGGTTCTTATAAACCGCTTTATCACAACCTAGTTCTTATGTTGTCTCAAAGCGGTTCACAAATTATTATCCGTGGTTATAGGGCCTTTGCAAACAACCAATATCTTTCTCAACTCCATGGGGAGCATACAGCCGGAGCTGCCATATCGGCGCTAACAGCTAGCATTCAACAATTCTAGCACTGCCCAACCACGTACTCATTTACAGCTGAGTAGACTGGAAC
>JAUMHH010170781.1:5796-33135 GCA_032359455.1 Chlamys rubida | reverse complement strand
GTACTCCAGACAATGATGTGGATCATTGTGAATCTCCATTTTGCGATATTCACAGACTGTCAATGTTTGTTCTTATACAGTAATATAATGCTACATCGTATGGATTCGATTTTGATCTTTTCTTATCTGATAGCTCATCACTTGACGCAATATCCGGGGCCCCCTCCCCCACCCCGAACTATGTTTGAAGCGGTTGTTTTTAGTTCTTCTACCGTGCTCTGATATGTAAATAATTAAACGTTTGTTCAGGGATGAAACCTTCATTTACGAAATTCATTGTCAATAATACAGCCAAATTTATATCAAATTAGTCATCTTTTTTCAAATCTTATTTTTAAATTTGATCTTCGCATCGCGACATATCAATAAATGGGAGCGATGCGAAGATCTAATTTTCATTAAATTGCTATTTTCTAATAACAGAGAAGAAAGAATAGAAATAGTTTGTTTTTATCATTGTGAATCTCCCTTTTGCGATATTTATACAGTAATATAATGCTACATCGTATGGATTCGATGAACTTATGATATCATAAGTTTGATATTTTCTTATCTGATCGCTCATCTCTTGACGCAATATCCGGGAAACCCCTCCGAACTATGTTTGAAGCGGTTGTTTTTAGTTCTTCTACCGTGCTCTGATATGTAAATAATTAAATGTTTGTTCAGGGATCAAATCAGCATTTCTGCATTCATAGCAAACCTTCATGTACGAAATTCATTGTCAATTATACAGGCCACAGGGAAATATACAGCAAATTAGTCATCTATTTTCAAATCTTATTACAATTTGATATTCGATCGCGACATATCAGTAAATGGGAGCGATTCGAAGATCTTCTTTTCATCAAATTGCTATTTTCTCTATAACGGAGAAGAAAGAATAGAACGAGTTTGTTTTTATATACACGCCTTCGTATACTTTTCGTGTAACACACAAAATCTTCCATAATCTAAACTAAACATTATTTCATATGACCCCATACACTCATGATAACAAATTATACCGTCTAAAAGGACAGAACGGAGTATCCTGGGTCACAACACACTCATAAATATAACACAAACTTACCTTGCTTAAGATTTGACATTTGACCGCGACCTGAGAACAGACCACACTAACTCTTCATAATATGTATGTTATTGTGACAATATGTACTTCTTGTAATCTTGTTCTACCTTTAGCTCCGACAAAATTTCTCTTTACTGTTTAGAATGTTATTCCCTACGTTACTGGTTATTGTGTGTGGGTACAGTCGTCTGATTGGTGGGGTTCACCACGGGGAGAGGGAATCCTTTATTTTACGTATGTTAAGAGCCAAGTAGGGTTGAAATTGCATTATAATGACCGTGGTAACGTATTTTGATATAAAAATGTACTTAATTATTATCTTGCCCTTCCTTTAGCTCTGACAAAACTTCTCTTTAAGGATAAGAAAGACATTCCCTACGTCACTGTGACGTCACCTCGTCACATGTCCTTACCCGCCATCAGCTCTGACATCAGACATTTCATGGCCCACCATCGTTTACAGCACCTCCTACCCCTCCACATGTAGCCGCAAGTGAACATTTGTACTTCCGTCTCTGCGCAGTCGATTCGGGAACAGCGGCAAAACAGCGACATCTGGGGGTCACAGGTTTGCATCCGGTACCGGTAATGCATCGCTGCCATTCTCCGTCTGGCCTAGTAACGACATAGGATGTAAATGTAAATGTAAATACAATTAAGCTTTATTTATTTTACAACATACGCGAAACAGGTTCTGTCACCTTATATTAATCACTAGGGTGGTAACGTTTAGAATAAGCACACAGAAAGAAAGTTTGCTCTGCTTTTAATTTTTTCTTTAGGATGATGTGTGTTTTCTTTGCAATGATATGATGTCGTTCAAATCTCATCATAAAAAGGTTAAACTGTAAGACAGCTTTCCACGCTACTATATTTCTTGTAGTTATGTAAACTATTCGGGTTCTATCTATATATTGTTTCATTGCTTACCATCATTGCATCATATTGCCTTTGTCGTCTGGAGATTTTGGGCTTTGGTGTTTTAGTTCGTTTTTTAGATTTGACAGGGCCTGGCTTAGCTGGAGATTGCTGTCCACCACCTTGTCGGTTCGTTGGCCTCTGCCCAGGTCTGTGGGCATACATCCGGTTTGGGGTATTATTAATACTGAAGCTCTGTGGTTGTACCAACCTTGGTGTCATTGCTTGGTGATAAGTCGGCCTTTGGTTGTATACGTCATTGTTGTAGTATGGCACTGTAAATGAAATCAACAGTTTCTTTAACAATTCTCGTACCACTGTCAAAAAATAAAACTATGCATTCCAAACTTATTTCCCGTCATGATTATAGCTTTAAGAAATCATTTAAAAAAGAGGAGTATACCTAAGGGACTTTAAGGAAACATATTTGTCATGTAATTGTAAATGTATGACGGGATAAGGCTGTGATAAGTTGTAATAAGTTGCAAATCCCTTGTTCAAATGAATTGGCAATAAATATATTTAAAGGAAAGTTAGTTCACTAAATGTTTTACAACATCCGCAAAAGATCGTAATATAGTGTATACAATGCTATAACCTGTTTCCATTTCTCTTCCTTAATATTTCGAACAATAAAATGTTTAACAGAATTTTAAGGTGAATATATGATTGGAACATGTTCCATATCAGCTTTTGTATATTGCTTATGGAAATTTGTGTAATGGGTCTGATCTACACACTCACTCAGTAATTTGAATCAATCTAATACTAATGAGAGTATATGGATTTATTATTTTGTATTTAATATCAACATCTAGGATGATATCAACATGGCGTTACTTTGCTATTGTTATTCCTGTACGATAAATGAATGTCTTTCAGCCAGGTGGCCGATTCGATTTATCAATCGGACGTGAATAGCTTTCGGGTCAGTTGCCCGACTTCGTGGGTTTCCTCCAGGTACACCGGTTTCCTCTCATATTAAGACACCCGCGCGCTATTATCTGTGGCAACAAGAGTTATATATATAAGTTTAAATAACTTATTTTATAATTGTTGCACAGAAAATAAAGTTTATAGATACATTAATGTCTTTAGAATTGTAAAATATAAATAAAAATTAAAGCAAAATACGTTATTTGGGATGTATTGTATGTCTCTGCTTAACTTGTTTTTGTTTGTGTACAAAGTGTGTATATATATACGCTTAAATGCCCTGGTTATCCTTGCCTGGCAATTATACACTTGTAATCTATGTGAAACACTCCCGTGTGTAGTAAGAAACACTGCAGAGGACATTGCTCCAAAATATATCTGGTTGATAATTCATCAGGGCTATGACAGAAAAGATCCGTATGGACACGACAGAGCTTTAAGCTTCCGCATAAACCATAAAATCTGTACTTTATCGCGATAATGAAATTTCGCGATTTGAGGCACACATTATTAAAATTATTCTAATTTTCCTCACTGAGCAGTGTAATAGTCAGCCTTTTCCACAGATCCATTAGTTCCACATTACTGAAAAGTCGCAAAATTGTCATGGCAGCGAAAGTAAAATTTATAAAACATTATGTTGTTTAAAGCAATGTAAAGTGTTCAGTCAAAAATATCGCATTTCTGTCGATATCCCAATATGTTCGATTGTCATCCGAAACATCGTTTTGCAAAATGGAAAAATGTCACATCTTATGTCTTACTTAATCTTCTGGGCCCACTTGTATAAAACATCTTAAAGTTAAGGAAAATCTCAAGCAATGTATTGTCTATGGGAAATCTTAGACTTGAGGAAATCTCAAGAGTTGAGATGTTTTATACAAGTGGGCCCTGAACACCTTCTTGATTTGAAATGTGATATGGAGACACGAAAATTATATGAACCTTTTTTAAATACGTTTTACGTGACGTAAGCTTGACATGTCAGTTTTCTGGCAATATTTGTGTATTTCACTGATTTTCATGGAGGAATACGTGTTTTCTTTTCAATTATTGTAGTACAGTCACGTAGACTTGGAACAGCTGGCTTGTTATTTTTCACACAGTACGGACAATAAATCACCATTACGAGTTGGCTACTTCACAATGTAAACAAGCATAGCAGACACTTATATGGGGGATTATTAATTATCCTGAAGCAATTAAGTCGAATGTTGTTATCCAGGGTCACCTCTGATCAAGAGGTGTCCCCAGGCAAGTTGTCCTCTAAGGAATATGTGTTGGCCAGGAAGCACATTGACAGCAAAAAAAGGAAAGTTCACTTATTTAAAGCAAGTTCAAATTAGTGTATCTTTAAAAAATCAAGCTAAACAAAGGAAAGAAAAAATATAGAGTAAAACTTTATGACTTGGGAGCGGTGGGGTTCCCCTCCAGACCCTTAATGCATACTATACGTGTCATAGTGAAAATACTAAAGGTTATATTAAGAAATGCCAACACAAACACTAAGCCAAAAAATTAAACTGGCAACGCCAACATCAACACCAACGCTAACGCCAACGCTGGGAGGACTTCATAAGCTCCACCATCCTTATAACAGGACAGCCATATGGATTATGCATGTATATCCTTCTAACCAGTTCAGAATGATGTTTTACAATAATTTAAAATTATACTTGTGTTTTACAGTAAACTGACCGAATCGAAGGCAGCATTTAGAGTGAAATTCTCCTGACTTGATTGTGGTATTTTATTCAAGTGATTTGCACAATTAACTCACTCACCCCTGAAATTTCATAATTAACTTTTGAATTGGAAGAGTTCAAATGTGTCTTTAGGGGTGAATGAGTTAACGTCGTCTATGCGCCGTTGACGAAAACTTTTTACTATTTAGAATTATGTCTTATGTTTACTCACAATCGAGTCAAAACTGCGTCAGACTATTATTGAAAAATCATGATCACATGGTGTGTATTTGTTTTTATTCCATGAAATTGAACGCAGAGCTACCTTGCAACGTCTGCACTGCGTGTGAAATGCATCCGACAGGTTATGAAAACAAATTTACCTGACATATTTTCACCTGGAATTCATCGTGAAGATAACTGAACACAAATATAGCAAGTTTCCAAACGAAATCCTTAATATTTATTAAAACGTGTCTTACTTAGGCCTCCGGAAACATGGCAGATAGGGCTATTCATCAAATGCCAAATATTCTTTGACCTCACGAGCACAACATACTGTATACTGTTCCTGTTTGGACATTGATTAATTTCTGATTGTCCATTACGTGTATTTCGTACAAACGGTACATAATATTGCTTCCGTTGCATTCTTATGACATTCACATTGCTTGCGGTATTTGAATTTGCACTGATTGAGGCGTCCTTTCTATAGTAGTTATTGTATGTTTAGACGAGGAAATCACGGGATATTTTGAGGATTTGCAACGAGTTCGTCTGAGTGCACGAGCAGCTCCCATCAACATATAAAAAAGTAATAAAGTTAAAGTAAAATACAATTGAAATGAAAAATAATTTTAACATTGATGAAGATTCTAGACAAGCAGAAAACTAAAAATTAATTATTTTGTTTTATTTACTTCACGTAAGTCCATCGATGTAACATATTCATAGTATGGTTTAGTAATACCCCCTATGGGGATCAGCAAGACTCATTTTCCTCCCCGCCATGATTTTGTGAGTATATATATTCTACTATAGGGACGACTTACTAATTAGACTACTTATTTCCCTTGTTTGCAATAGGTAAAACAAATATATCGTCCTTGAAAGTGTATATCTTGGGAATGATAGTATAATATACATGTACATACATTGTTTTCATAATGCCGGCCGTTATCATATTATGACGCCATTGACGAGCAAAAATTGGAATTTCCTTTTCGTCTATCTTATCTGATTTGAATATATCAATATCATTCCAGAACTATTGAAATCATGCATTGTGTTTCAGTTGCTGGATAGGGCAATACAAATACCGATTCAAGTCCCACCGAGTTGTCTTTTTTGACATCATAATCTTTTATAATTTCATTTACTATAGCATACATGAAATGGTCACCGTATCCAATCAACGTATCTGCATAATGATTGACTCTTTTTCGCTCACTCCTTACCGGGACCATGGTTATAAAAGTCACCGACATTGTTAATTGAACAAACACTTTTGTTGATTTTCTGAGTATCGTAAAGAACCATGAACTAATTGGAAAAAGCGAGGAAACATATGGTATATCAATGGTAAACTTAAAATATCAAAGCAGTATTATATAGTATACAAAGACTTCACAGCAAATTAGCTAAATAATTTTATATTTCCAGAGGCAATTTCAGTAACGGTGTTTCGGTGTTAGATATTCTTCCACTTATTAAATGATGACACATATCAAATCGAAATAATGTCTTGTTTAAGGATGTCATTCCAAAAGGGACCTGGCATTTCAAACTCAAACTTTTTTCATTGACGTCCTAGTCGGGATTAAGTAATATAAAGTTCTCAAATGGATAGGCCTATGCATGTGGGATAGATAAATACATGTGTACTTGTCTAATAAGGGGAAAAAAACTCAAGCGCGACTTTATCGTGAAAACGTCCCACTTTATGAATAATTAATATCATCACTTTATCCAGCGATACTACAAATAATGGCGCCGTGCTTTGGGTTCAAGATTACAATGTGGGTTTTTTACGGTACGAAAGTGTGAGAAATGCAATTTAGACCCTTGGATAAGCATGTTAAGGTTCAGCACTCGTCTCAGATTCGTACTCAACCTTTAAATGTTATCTTCGGTTTACAATTTCTCTGTTATTACGCATGAGTAATGAATTTGATCAAACTGGCATTCGTGGGAGAAATATCTATTTATAGCCAGCCAAAACTGCAATGATGTAAGGTGCTCCTTGTTAATATTCTCATTTTTGGTTTTTTAACCCATTGATTACACCTTTTCTAAGATCAATATGAAAACAACTTATACTTTGAAATATATGCGCAATTTTCATACATTGAGCCTACAGAGTTGGGGTCAGTTGTTTTTCTGTGACCATTGTTGATAAGTCGCTAGCTAGGTATGGAGATATAACAGAAACAGTCAAACTGCTGCCATGCTTGTTTAATACTCAGAACGAGGCTTCATAGTACATACAATTATAGGATCAGATTTTGGTTACATAATCTTACAGAATAGGTGATAATTATGCGGAACGAAATGACTACTACAAATATGGTTCAAATCATCAACAACCATTACGCTAAATTTATCATGGTGAAATGGAAACCTTACGAGCTATCCACATACATCCGCATATCATTGTTATACAGCTACTCAAGGAAGCATCCAGGAGACTTTATTTATTGCTCACAGGAGTTGCAGGGAAACAATATTAATTTGAAAACAATGTAAGGCATACATTCAAAACAAATTAAACTTGTTTTGTAGAAATTTATGTTAGAAACAATATACCTATAAACTCTCCGTAGTTCACCTCTATGTTTTTGACATGTTAAATGGTTTATTTTTTTATAGCTGAAGTGCAGTAAAATGGATCGTGAAAGTCAGACACATACAAATGTGCATTAGTGTTATTCGGATGATGTGCATGTCAGATAAAAGTCAGTAGTTAAGTCTAGTTTTATTGTAACATTAATATAAACAGTGATAAAAACAAATGAAGTCCCTTATGATTGAAAGTGTTCGCGCTCCAGTGTGCTGGGACGGAACGACATGTGTCTGACCTAAAATGGCGTGTCAGATAATATTTTTATCATCTGGAAGCCCTTGCTAACTATCCATATATTATAATACTGCTATGATATACTTTGTTTATTTAAAATAATTTTTTAACAGCTTGAGAAAAACAACACAAAATGTGTTCTGAGACCATCATGGATGCGCCCAATGCTAATTCAGGAATAATCTTACAAAGCAAACGTTCATTTATTGTCGTTAAGATCTTGATATGTTCTTGCCTTCCTAGCTGATGCAGCGCACGTGTTGTGCCACTCTAGACCGTGTCCGACATATCAATAACTTCTTGATTTGTGTATATTGACGGTAAATACACTACTAAGCAAAGGTTTCTACAGCAAATATTCAACCTGCACTTAAGAAATTTCCTGTCATCATAATGGTCTGATTTCAAACGCAAACCTAAGGCCACGACTTTTGATTTAATCTTGATTGCTTCTGTTGGTTTGATATCTCTCCAGATATATTTTAACTGAAAGATTCATATATCAATTTGTTTATTATCGTAAACTATTTATGATCAAGTACAATCATTTATCATAATAATTTCTAATAAAGCCATATATTAATATATATCAATTTTGACAAAACACGGAAATGTAATATCAACACTGGACGTTTAATCTGATATTAATGTACTTTTCCTTCATATATCAGACATTTGAGTGGGAATTATGGCAGTTCCACCATGTATTTTGTTTGAATTTTTCCGTGAATTTAGTTGTCTTGCCTGTCCTATCCTAAGCTTTTAGGAATATTGGTTGTAAATAGAAAATATCAATAATGTCATTTTTAATGAATATATATATTTTTAGGATTGATAAGGATTAAGAATGATCTAATCTGTATGGTGTGTGGCATGACAAATCTTATTCAATAATTGAACACGCAACCCATTTTTATCTGAAATCTACCATCATTCTCATTCGGAAGCAAAACGTTTGACAATTTCTACATTGATGACATTTTAGAGAAAATCGACTAACTCAATTAGCACTAAGGCCACTTATGATTGACGTTACCGACTCTAAATTTATTCTGTAAATAAAGAATGACCAGTCGCAAATACGCCCAACCTACCTCGAGCCTGGTTGTTTGGATACATCTGAAAGCCTGCCGTGGACGCGAGGACTACCCATGTTAAAGTCACTAGCTGCACTACCGTAAGCCACATGTCCGAACTTCCTGGAATACACGGCTACCTGTCTTGTAGAACTGGGTTCCTTTTAACTCACACAAACTGGTGGACATAAAGACGATGGCTGTTGTACCTGTCTTGGCTAATGATGACACAGATACTGGACATAACTAAGTGGTGTACATCTGTGGCGGACATATACGATTAATGCCGAAGTGTGATTGTCGTGTCAGCTGCATTCTAAATATAAATTATGCTAATTAATAAAGGGAAAATAACAATTATTGTTTTTAAAATCTTAATTTAATTAAAATAGCAACGTTATTGCCTCATTGAATCATCATTTTGTCATCATGGATGAATTGGTACCGTTTTATATATAATAGCTTTTGTTACTTGCATTTGACCTAGGTTGATATGGCGGATGTCATCGTTGAAGCAGAACTCGCTTATCCTTCCGGAACATCCGGTCGTATTCTCCTTTTTCTTTTTCAAGGTTCGCCCTGTGATTATTTTCTTTGTTATATGACGTTCTGTTCAGCTGCGGTGTGATTGGCTGAAACGACTCTCAAAGATTTTAAAATTATGCGATATTGACCTGCAGCTCCTGAACAACTGCTCGAGAAGTCAACAGTACCATCCGGTAACTTTAAAAAAAGTAGTGAAAGAGAAAGTCCGTGGCAAATTATATTTTGACCAATCAGAAAGCAGAAGTGTAAGTCTGTACACAATGACGCCAGAAAAATACAGACGTCCGATTATCGGGACGAATCAACTTCAATATTTGGAAGTGAAACTGATCTTAATTGACAAGTATTAAAATTTAATAAAATTGCAGGTGGTTTGGCCGAAAAAATGCCTAGGGTTACGTTACAGAGAAATAACACCAACATAGTTTGAATCCTTGTTTTAAAACTGTAAAATTATAAATACATATTTTACATTTAATATGTCATATAACCAGAATCTTGATATAACTAAAATACCCTGACTTTGTAATCCTTTTCTTACCCCTTTTTTCAACAAAGTTATTTGTTGACCCTCGAAAGATTATATTTCCTCCGGCATTCGACCTCTAGGAATATGGACTTTTCCGGCTGTATACCCATATTAACCAAACAAAAACAAATAATTGTATGTAACTCACATTTTGCCAACATTGTATCGAATTCGTTAAGAATGTCGGGATATTTTGTTCTTTGTCATATTTTAAGTACGAAAGGGCAATAAGCAAATTACTGTATCAAATCCTTAATAAAATTAACCAATTGATTAAATATTTACCGGTCATTTGCAAAAAAATCCTAGCGAATTATTTTGTTTGTTTTGTAAACTTCCTTATAAGATAACATTTATGGATATTTTCAATCGATATGACACTCATAGTACAAATCTTTCAATTACAAATACTTCTCAGTTTCATAGAACATTGGTTATCAATATACTTTCCAAGATTTGACTGGATATATAAACAAATTTGCTCAATCGTTATGTCTTAAATATATTATTATTAGTTCTATAAACAAGAGATATTATGATGAAACTGCAAGATAATGCAATTTCTATGTAAAATGTATTGGATGTCGTGCATCGTTTTTATACCATCCGGCATAATGACTATTTAGTTTTGTGTGTAACATTATAATTTACCTGTCAGAGGGGATATAATTGAATGCAGATTATGGAATTATGCATGAAGGACATAACGAGTAATGATGATAATGACCACTTTCCTAAACGAAGTGGTTAATTACATGTCAGCCGATATCCCGTCAGTGGTACCACATAAACGTCACTGCCTAGATATAATGTTATATGATGACATGGTCGCCTCTGTTGTGTTAATGACAGGCTAATTTACCATAATGTATAGAAAAAAACCCAGAATATATTAATTGCAGGTTTTACAAAATAAATGGTCGACACAGTATTTCTGAATTTCATTTCCTCATGATAAATATTACGCAGTTATGTATGATCATGCTTGACGATTGCATAGAAATATGTGCCTTTGTCTGTCTGTTATTATTTCAATATGTACAGCACCATAGACCCCTTTTTCCAGTCCATTCTTGCATTATTGTATACGGCAACAAAATACTAGTCCAACTAACAATTATTGCATCAAAGCATACCGCATCTAATAATTCACTTCTCCATCCATTATTACCTCAATGAATACAGAACCCCATACCTTGCGGACACGTGACCTCAGGAGCGAGTCGTAGATACCTGGAAGCAACGCAGTACCTAAATTTAGTTGTCTATGTTCTAAGAAACGGTTCTTCAGGATCCTCGCTGTCTCCCCAATATAAGTCTCTGTAAACTGGAGGCCTTGAGTGGTTTAGTCCTGGCACCTGATGTAATAAACTACCGGCTAAGCATTTTTTGGTATCCTTAGCTTTTTCGAGGTTTCTTTCCTAATTTGTTATTTGGCATGAAATGCAATTGAATCTTGTGCGTCTAAAATATGAGTCGAATAGTCTCCGAAACGCCTCTGGTATATAGGATGACTACAGAACTCTCAGATTTCTCATTATTTTGTTTGGTGATTAGATGGTGTTTAGATGTTATTTCGCTTATTTCGTGTTGGACCCTATCAGGAGATCTGTGATTGTAGCCGCAGTTCTTAAGGGCTTTGTCTCACATGATTTACTTCTTCTTCCATGTCCTCCTTCTCCGTTACCATCGTCTCGGCTCTGTTAAAAGTGTCCGTATCACAGAGAGTTTGTGTTTTAGTGGGTGTTTTGACTGGAAGTTGAGATATTGGTCCATGTGTGTTGGTTTTCCTCTGGGTGGTAAGGATATCCGGGAAGGCTAAAGTGACATCTTTCTCTTTCTCCTAGGTGCATTTCATGTTGGGATCCAAGGCATTGGTGTGTTCGAAGAAGTCCAATGCATTATCTTTCTTCAGTTTTGCGTGGTTGAAACCTCCACTTGGGAGGGTGAGGGCGCTAGCAATGGCTCGTCATTCAAAATAAAATTAATTAATAAAAATACAGGTACATTAACAAAACTAATATGTACCTATACAACGAGAAATTAATTGTGAATTGAAGTGTATTCGGTACACAGGTAAATTCGAAATTATATATATATACATTTCCCAGCTTCCTGTTTGACTTAATGCACTTATAAGAAGATAGAGCGTGATATCACATAGGCTTATCCTGACTCAACCTTAAAGTCAGAAAAGGCCAGACGGGAGCCACTGCCCAAAGCTACGAAAGCGTCTATCCTCTAACCCTACTGACTTGTCGGCCACTTCAGTTGCATGACGTAACGCTGGCTATGTCACCACGCAAATGGCATGGCGACAAAGCTGTCTATAACAGTGAAAACTTTAATTTGTTATAGATAGAAAGTGACATGTCTTCCAAATAAAAGATCACAGCGTTTAATTATTTTGTTTTCTTATCAGATATTCTAATTTTTGTCAAAGATGTATGTCTTCTATTTCGCTGCTTTGCAAAGAACGTGTTCTTGTACTACTGGATACAATTCATAAGCTGGGGGTATGGCATGTTACTACTACGGAAAGGAAACTCACGCTTTTAAAGTCGGTATGGTTGCCTTATAATAAGGTTTTGACCATTAATGTCGTACTTTTGCTAAATGTCATGATATGAAGTTGAGGAAAAAGTCCTTGGTAAATGAGATAAATATCTGAAGGTTAGCTGAAATATTCAGGCAAGTTCCTTCTCGCCTATCGAGTATAACATATCAGCTAAACGTGGTGCATGATTCATTCCGAGGAGAATATCATAGCTGTTGAAATATTCTTCAGCCAAAATTAATGAAATATTATCGGCAAAATCTTGATACTGCAATCTATTTTTTGTATTTTTTTTTCACGATAGCAGTGTTGCTTTTACCGAAATATGTTAAATTTCTATTGACAAGTACGGTCCTCCATCTACGTTTGCGATTCGCAGAAAAAACCCAGAGATGATTCTCAGGCTAAGATCAAAGAATGGTGTTACACTATTAAGAGAAGTCGGCCATTGTTACAGAAGTTATTATAGAACATGATAGATATCCGGAGCCCTGCAGTTATGTGTTAATACATATGTGATGGATGCCGTCACGTGAATAAGTAGCACCTTATCATGTCTGAGGTTCATCTCTAGTCTGCTGCTTCCTGCCACTATGACGATAAAGGCTTTGTAAGTGGTTGTGTGCGACAAAAGAAAGATTTTACAATATACCAAGGCCCGTATTCATGAAACCGTTATCATGCTCTTTCTAAACATTTGCTTCAGGTTGGTAAGTATGGATTGTGAAAAGATCATGTAGCACAACCAATAAGTGTTTATATGTGACGTTTCGATGACTAGTACGGTAAGTACTCTGTCACCTTCATCAGACAAATGACCAGTGAAGCGTATGAACACGAAGGTGTAAAATATGTACGAGTGTTCCTCGCAAATAGATGTCATTTCGGCTACACTGAAAGTGTATGTTATATATGTACCGTCACATATAAACACCTATGGGTTGTGCAACATGAATCTTTTTCACCATCGTTATCATGCTCAATCCCAGAATTCAGTGCTTTGGCAGAATTTTGGAGAAACGTCAAGCAGAGAACTGTATCAAATGTTTGCACTTGACATTTTTAGCGTGTCACATGATTTAAGCGAATTATAAGCAGGCTGGTTTGAGCAAAGAATATATGCTTGAGCATGGGAACGGTTCATGAATACGTCCAAAGTATATTGTGCAGTTTTAGAATCCATTTAAGGGAAGACAATATGCATCAGATCTCCTCATGTGATGCACCAATTGATTTTGGAAGATTTAGATTAGCCAATTTTACGTCCTAGGAAGTGTTGATTGGGTATAGGCATTCTACATACTGTATACCGTGACATTTTCGCTGCTGTGTAATTTTCGCCTTTTTCGCGAGGGCGAATTTTTCGTTACAGAAAATATATAAATTAACAGCACAATAAATTTAATGATTTAATGTGGAGGGCGAAATTAACACTGGGCGAAATTTGATTTCATGGGCGAAATCTATGACTGGGTGAAACGTTCCCGGTATAGAGTAACTACAGTTGTTTGACGTTATACCTTGTCTTCCTTAGAAAGGTGACGTTTTGTATTATTAATATAAGAAGAAATCTCACTCTTTCGTGTTCATAAACTAACCTATAGAACAAATGAAATGTCATGAGGATGTGCAAAACAAGTTAAATCTATGCGTGTGGTCACTGATTTAAATGTGATAAAGTGTAATGTCACACCATGTCTGTTCGTTTGTAAACAGTGCGTCATTCTGTTCTAAACTTAGAAGCGAGTCATTATCAGGTGCTTGCACTTGGTGCACCACTTCTGTCCTTTTATCAGCAAGCGAAATGTGCAACAGGGAAAATACTCCCTGACTATTGGAGAAGTATTTTTGTGTTATGTTTTTGTATCCACATAAGAGATAATATATTTATATAATCTGAATGCATTTATACTTTTAAATATCATTTTGATATTTATGTTTTGCGACAAAGAAAACAAAGAAACATTTCCATTAAAATGTTGTTGTGTTTTATAAATAGCCAGGATGCGAAATACATCACCGGAATTTCGCTGTAATGTCTAGTATCAAGGCACAGATTAATTTGCATATGCCAAGTACATGCCAAGTTTTTCGGTTTATCAGACAAACTATTCTTAAAACATTCAAATTAATCTACCAAGTTCTAAATGTTAGGCGCCTAGTTAGCTTAATGGCAGAAAAAACAAGAGATGTGTATTCCTAGCAATGTTACAATTTTGAAATTTTGAACGTAAACAAGCGGTATAAATAAATAAGAATTTTGATGAAGATAATATAAACACGAAATATTAATAATAAATAATATCGCATATGTAAGGCTACAATGACGGACGACCATGTTAATGTTTCGTCAAACTAACACAGGCTTCGTAGTTGGGGCAAGACATTTCACATATGTAACATCAAACTTACCGAGGTTAAATAAACAAGGCATTCCACATACGTTACAAGTGTACGGTAAATACTCATGTCCTGAAATAACAGAACTCTGGAAAAAAGGTGAAAGGCTTTTTTTTTATAAATATCTATTAAATGAGTAAATACAATTAATGCTCGTTTTGTCATTATATTTTGAATAAGGTGTTAAGTAATTTTGTTTGTCTGGAATGTATTCCCATGTAAACATTTATTTGTTTAAATATGCGAGTACATTGATATTAAATCATCAGTGATATGTATGAGTGCGTCTGTGTCTGTGTGTGTGTGTGTGTCTCTGTGTGTATTAATGTTTATTTGATGTATGTTGACAGCGAGGCATTTCTGTTCCTATTTTACTTTAGTATAAACATTTATTTTGCTGTTTACGTCACAAGAATTTAATATACGAATTGTGCAAATTTTGTATTTGATATTGCAATAAATACGATAATCGTTAAAGTTTCGCTGCATGTAGCGTTTTGCGTTAAAGAGGAGTCGACCGCAAATACAAAAACAGTTTCTTGTAAAAGTGTATCTGAAAACAATATTTTTTTCCAATGACATCTACACAAAGTATTGTAAACTAAGAGCATATACATTAAGAGTTTAAATAGTCCAGGGTGGTTTGGTATGTAAGTCGGTTGGCTAAGTTCGGGATATTTCTATGCACATAAATCATCCAGTAGACTGCTGGTTATCATTCGTTTTGCTCTGATAATGCGCTATGTGGTCGAGGATAGTAATGACTAATAAGCAAGTTGCGGTCACCACACAACACACCAGTAAATGTTTTTAAGGTATTTCATTTATCTCCTTAAAGTTACGCGATAGAGCATGACAATATATGGGTCACACTTCGGTGGTTCAACATTAGATGTCACATAAAGTGATTTATTACTGCAAATAATATTTTGTGATAAAAATAACACATTATTAAAAGAGTTAAATAAATCTTATATGACATGTACACGAATGTAAGATTCTATTTATCAAACAGTCAACATTTGAAATTTTAAAAACAATTATGCTTTATCAGCTGACTCGAAATAGGTAAAAACCAAAGTACTCCTATCATAGTATTGTGGTTCCGCAGTGTAAACAAGTTGCATTTTTTTTAAAGTAACCAACAATGTTAAATGCAATGAAAATAAAAATGAAATAGACATTAGAATACATTTAAAATATTCAGTAAATGTATCACGTGGTATAGTTAATAAAAGTAGTACCTGTAGTGGTATATGAATATATTCCGACGATTTTGACCAATTGCAGCACGTTTAGGTTGTATTACGCATGCGTATTACCATATTTATGACATGGCCGTACACATGCGTATCACCATATTTATGACATGGCCGTACACATGCGTATCACCATATTTATGACATGGCCGTACAAATGCGTATTACCATATTTATGACATGGCCGTACACATGCGTATTACCATATTTATGACAGGCCGTATGGCATAGTAAAATGGTATGTTATGTGATAAATGTTGTTATCACATATGATACTTTGTTGTCACATGTGTCGCTTTGTTGTCACGTATGTTGCTTGGTTGTAAAATATGTTGTTTTGTTGTCACATATGATACCTCGTTGTCACATATATTGTTTTTATGAGAAGAAATATCACCCATTAGTGTCTATAAAATAACGTATAGGTCGAATCCATGTCCTGTAAATAACAACAACAAAATATCAAGAATCAATGAGTTTGGTCACTGATCTATATGTGACAAAGTATGATGTCGAATTCTGTTCTAAAACGGAACAAAATGCATAAATAAATTTATAACAAATTTAATACAATTTGTTATACAACATTTGGCAGTGACATCAGTATTATGAACAAATTAGGAAATGATGTCGTAGTATCGCAACACGTACATCTGAACCAAATTGTTATTCTATTTTCTATTTAAAATGTAAATCAATGACTACTTAGCTACATTTGTACGTCTGCAATGACAGATTACAATATTCGAAAACTTTAACTGATCCATTGCTTTAATTACCAATTCAAAATACGTTTATTCAATAGATCAATTTACATTTAAAGTATTTTGAAAAGAAGCGCCCTTACATATGTAATAGCAATTCCTGCCGCTTTGCTTGCATAAAACATTACAGTTAGTAGTCAAACTGTGGCGAAAATGGATTAAGCTGGCGTCCATAAAAAGTAAATTTACTCAATGAGCACATCCTATATTTCAAATCCAACGCATGAATAGTGCACCTTTTCCGGACAGCACATGGTAGGTAAAAATGCATTTTCTTTAAAATCCTCGCAATTTCCGTAGCTCACATGTCCTTTCGGACACAAGAAGTGACATTTGCAGTACTTAAGCCAAAAAGGGGACACGCACTTGTTGGTGACAGGCGTCTTCTGTCCCTGCCCTAATTGGCCAAACATCCCTTGCATGCCTACACCTATACCTCCTCCTCCCATTCCAACCTCCATACCACTTCCCATTCCACCTCCAAATAAACCACCCATTCCGCCTCCCATTAATCCTCCGAACATCCCATCTATTCCACCCATAGTGCTTCCTGATCTGCCCATTGCGCCTCCCATCATGCCATCCGGTCCACCCATTCCACCTCCAAGGAAACCTTCCATTCCACCCATGGCGCCTCCAGCTCCGCCCATTCCGCCTCCGAAAAGACCACCCATTCCACCTATGGTGCTTCCGAGTCCTGCGCCATCCATTCCAGCACCCATGAAGCCTTCCATTCCACCCATTGCTCCCGTTCCGTGTCCCATGCCACCCATTGTAACCATGGCAGCGCCCATTCCGCCAAATAAGTCACCATCTGCAATTAAACACTACAGTGTATAAGGCTTAAAACGATTACCATTGCAAATACCGAATAAAGCATTAAATGCAAACATTTCATTTCTTATCGTTAAAACGAGTTATAATATACTTCCGGCTCTTCTTTGGATATTATTGTGCTTTGTCGTCTGTTCGTTTACGTGTTTCACTGCGTTAATGGACGTACTAGCATATGTCAGATGTTATTGCTCTGATGATTTTGGTATAATTAACTGTTTTTACGGTATCAGACAAAAATGATAAAGTCTTTTATTGCATACAGCTTATTTGGGAGTTTTCTTTGCCTTTTCAATTATTGAATCAATTACGAAAGGAATTAGTCAAAGGATTGTGCAGAAATTATATTTCAGTACCTATCTTATGTCAAGATATGCTGCATAGCTTGATATTTAAATCTTATTAATTGATGGTCGTCTTTCCAAAGAAAACTTTTAAGATAATATAATGTTTATAATATGTCGACAATTCACAGTTGAAAAGACGATAATGGAGACTGGGACTTTATCGTGACGAAAAAGCAGATAATACCTACATAATATAGATGTGCAAGAACGTCCGCATCTTGATGTGATCGCATTTTATTTCAGTTCAAATTTCTGTCTCAATGGTAAAAATTGCTTATGAGGAATTAAAAGTAGGGAAGCGTATGATGTTTTTTTTTTTTTATTAATTTCAGTTCCAAGATCTAATCTCAAACAAACCATAACTAAGTGAAAAACAAGTTTTAATTGAAAATGTTACAAACACCCCCAAAGCAAACCTTGAAATCGTATATGATGCATTAGAAAGAGCTCGCAGTGCCATCATACATTTACATTAAAGTTTGAGCAAAATCAGACTTGATACATTTTCCGGTTAGCGTAATAATAAAGACTTCCCAAGAAAAACCCGTTGGAATTAATCACACCATTCTATTACAAACGTAGCGTTCATGTATTATCTTTGAAATAGAAGATGATGTAAATCACTTCATTTATTTGCGAGGGTTGTTTTTTCGCGTAAATTGGTAAGGTGCCTCATAGAATAGTGCTAGGACATTTTTTTAATTAGGCACGAAATTAAAGATATTAACAGTATAATATATTTACAATTATAAGGTATGAAATAATTTTACTTTGTACAGTAGGTCTAGTTTTATTGTAAAAAATCATTATTGCGTTTTCATTTAATGCATTTTATGATATAAAGTGAAAAATGAAGATTTCTTTCAAAACTTTATTTCTGATAATTTTCAACGCTTTTTCTTTTTTTATATATTTTTAATGAAAATAGTAATCAATTTCCATATTATAACAAATAGACAATATTGCAGAAGCCGATACAAAAGGAACTTTTTCATAAAAAACATCATTTAATTTTCGTTTTTATATATACCTTATTAAGCTATTTAATTTGTTATGAAGATTGAAATTCTCAAAAAAAGAATTGCTAGCGTTTTTGTACACATTCCTCTGAAGTGGTACCTGTTGTGGAAAACGAACGAAGAAATAGAACACTGCGTTTACCAGATATTGAAATATAGATGCATTTTCGAATGAAATCTACATTTGGGAACAAAATAATAACGTTATTAGGTCGCTACCTTTCCATTTAGATTGCTATCATACACAAAATTTTATATCAGAAACAATGCTGTAAAGCTTTTACGTCATGATGTTTAAGGACCGACGCTGATGATCTTTTTTCTCCTTGCTAAACCCAGATGAACTTTTTCTGAAGAACTAATGCATATTTTTACTTGTGTAATACCGAAGAAGATCAGAAATCATGTAACTGCATTACAGTTTGAAATAGTAACACTCATGATACCATTGAGTGTATAACTATATGTAAAAGTAAACTGTTTTTATTTAAAATTTAAGAAAAGCATTAACAAAAACAAATCGATGGACTGTTACTTACCAAATATAAATGCTTGTGTTACATGGAGAACAGTGAAGGCAACTAACGAGAACGCTAGCCCGGAATACCTCATCCTGATGATAATCTGCTAAACTTCTGCTGAAAGGATGGTTCATACTATACATATATGAACACAGAGCACTTGTTGCATTTGAGGCACCGACAGGTAAAATGCATCCACATCTGCTATTCTTAATTACTCGTAAAAGTGTTTATATCAAAATAATTTGCTACTGAACGATCAACTAAGTTTTATGTCCATATTATGGTTCAACTACATCGTAATTAATTATATTGTTTAATTTGTATAGCGTTTTACAAGTAATAAGATTATTATTGTACCCTTCTTTTGACGTTTTCCCTCTCATGATTAGTAAAAATGAGACTTTTGATTAAAAACCACATTCAGCAATCAAAATATATAGCCGCCGCTTATTGCATTAAGTAAACATGAAAGTAATAATAATGATAAATGTTGGGCCACAGGAGGTGCTAGGCGAATGACGTAGAACCACTAGGACATGGTGTATGGTAGCGTGTGACAACTCAAGCGCATCGACATTAGCCTAAAGTGTCGCGGTTGTCTGCAAGTGACACCGTTAATAGGAAGTGGCGAACAATAAATTCCTCTGATAAATACACTTTTATGTTAAATGGACAAAACAAGAAATAAATATGTCCATTTTATGATGATAAGTGTGCATAACGTATCCTCTGAACATAATATTACTGTTTTTCGCCTTCTTGTCTCTCTGTAAAATTTAATTAAAACAATGCATTTATGTTGTAAAGTCGGACTTGAAATTCCGGACTTAACATTACTTGAAACACAACTTTAAAAAACAGTATTAATTCTATATTTTTAACGTTTATCGAATTGTTATAATAAATATTTTTTTCTTATCGTATGAAATCGTTTAACACTTAAAAGCCAAATCTCAAATATACACCAGCATGTACAATAATAACTACTAATACGGAAACACAATATAAGAAGGGTGTTGAATACGACGTTTTAAATTTTTTGAATTTATGATAAAACTATTACTACAGCTGCTCCGTTTTGTTGAGCACATTTGTGTAGCTCGTCAAACAAGACCACACCAAATCGTAATTTCTTGAACAACACCTCCAAGATAATTTGTATAATTGCTCATTTAAATATTTCCCACGTAAAAAGCAGAAAAAAGAGTCCTGACATACCTATTGACCTATTAAGGACATGTGTTATTGTTCTCTTGAGAACACCAGCGATCCACACATTTTTCATGTATCCTTAAGTAATGGCGGAAAGAAGTCAAATTATACCCTCATTAATCCCGATGGTCATTTTATCCCAGACAACGATGATACAACTTTACGTCGCAGGATACAAGATGTCGGATTTTTTTCACATATATTTCTAAGCATTGATTTATAACAGGTTAAGGAGGTACATGGAATGAGAAAGAATAGAGCAGTGCCAAATACCAACGGTACGTCTTTCGGAATACTTATGTTGCATCTGATAGTTTGGATTTGGCATGAGACAGTGCCACAGTGCAGTAGCAATGCAGTATCTTTATTTTGTCATGAAGATAGCTTTATTTCAAAAATATTTACCTGAATTGATTTACTCTGCGAGAACCAAAAAATGTCGTTAGACATTTCTTTGACATTTGCGGCCTTGGTAAATGATAAATTATCCAGCAATATCTGCTTGACAGCTAGACAGACAGATGGCCGGTAGATTGTGTACGTTAAATGTATTTACTAGAAAGACGGGAATCAGTTATTTTTGTTACTTTTTGTTTCGGTCTACATATTTCTACTTTAACCATGGAAAACATTCAGCAAAAGTTGTGCAATATTAAAATGTTTTGTTTAAAAACTTAATTAAGACCGACAAAATGTTTCTTCTTCGTGAGTGAGAGAAGCATCACTTTATTTTCTTATGATGTGAAAAATGTCTGGTTTTGGTGAAAACAATATCATTAAACATTATTACATAAATAACTCTTTTTGTATGCGTCTGACTCAGCCCTGTAATATACCCGTTTCATATTCGTCTCAAATAAAAAAAGATTGTAAAGACATTACGCAAGTATGATATTGATCAGTAAAGCTTACAAGCTGAGGAAAATTTACCATATCTTTTATTATCAGTGACGACTCATTTTCACGGACTCCATAGGAAACATCACGAGGAGTGCCTTGGGGATCATTTTGTGGACTATTATGTTGTTTCTATATTGAAGAGTCACGATGTTTTTTTCATTTTTTACTGCCTTTTTGGTTACAGTAGCATGTATTTGCGTCATCTCAGAGTTCTAACTGTGGTATTGTGTGTTCAATCTGTGATATCTTACTTTTATAACCAGTTGCATTGGTAACTTGCAAATAAAATAACTAGAAGGTTAAACATGTTACAGATGAAGATAAAAATTAACTAGAGGTAGGTAGCAGTGACCTACTTTTACAAGTTGGTTACATAACGCATATCATCAAACAGAATACATGGAGTTGTAATTCCAGTATAAATATTTTCAAAATCAAACCTGAAGTTTTTCTATAATCACTTAAACAAAATAACATATTTCACCGTTTTTCGTCTTGGCCCACTCATTATTGTTTTATACAGTGACTGGTCGATCCAATTTCAGGATTACCTAACCCAAGATCTTTTGGAAAATAATTAAGTTTATCGGTTTCGACCCACTGAAACATTCAAGTAAGCACACCGGTTGAAATATTTTACAACGAACCATAACGAAGCTGTTTTATCTTATATAATTTATTTACATAACAAAGTATTATATATATTTTATGTACATTAAATATAGCAACATCACAATGATATTCATAACAAGTAACAGTTACATATCTATATATTTATAATGGTTATGGGAGGAAACAACTGAGCAACATTACATTAAATAGGATTGTTATTTTAAATACCTGTTTGAAATACCTTGCTGTTTCTCCCACAGTTAGCATCCTTTCACCAGCACCATATACAATACATAAATCAGTTGGCTAGATTATATAGTTTCATAACTTTATCCCTGTACATTAACCTAATTCCTAGATGAAATACATAGTACATATTGATACATAGTATTCAATACAAATTGGAAAAATATTATCGTGCCAACTCAACTACTCTCTTGAATATCACCAATCAGATAGAACTTCCCTCCTCTTTGTACAATTTTATAACTTAATATATAACCAAGTTTAACTCTGTATCTCGGGGGGAAAGATAATACCCGCCATCAGATTTAAGTCATCTCGAATATATACTGTACAAATAACCTGACTATGTGTCAGTTTCCAAATTGTGTTCTACTTCATAATGTAACATGTTTTGAATTATATCAGTTTGGTGACTGTTGGTTGGAGACATACGCAAACATCGGAGTTGAAACATTTAGAAATAGCATCTGAAATGATACATTCAGCTGATGAAAACGTCATTCAATTGATGAACATAGGAAAAGTTTGAATAAAACAACTCGTTGTAAAAATCGAAATCAGATTGGCTAACAAAAAACCCCCACATATTTCATACTTCTGTCGTATCTTTTTAATTTGTTATTAATAAAGTGTAAGCTTAAAGATAGAAAAAACAAAAATGAGCTCAAATAATTCCGAAATTCAAACAATGGTGACCATACCAAAGCCACATACACACAATTTGATAAGATATTTAAATTTCGATTCAAGCAGCTATATAAAATAAGCATTTCTTGTGCATTGAAGCTTATATATGATTCTTGTACTTAATTACCAAATTAAGACAACACTCTTTAGTTGATTCAGAAAGCAAATATGCCACTAATTAAACTCATATATATATTCACAATTTGGACTCTTTCGTCTCTATAGTAGCAGTGGTTTTGATATGATTAGTTCCATTTTTCAAAATTCCTTTTACGCCATTTTCCTCTGAGTGTTCCTCCCTCCGAGTAGGTTTTTGTTCCTCCAATTGCGTTTTGTTCAGCTGTAGTGAGTCCACTTTGTCTTTATCGCCGAGGGCTATTATATCATGTGTGAACTCGGACTTTTCTTTCTGTACTTCATCTTCGTAGTTAAAAACCGAATTGCTGTACCAGTTTGGCTCGATAGAGTCATTTCGTGGTATTCCAAGTACCTCTTTACTGTTTAAATTTGCTGTAGATGGGTGACTTCCAAGTTTGAAAGGGTGTTTTCCTTCCTGCAAACGCCGTTTGGCACGAATGACCAATGGAATTAATAGAGCCATAAACACTATAAATAGAACAAGCACTCCCGCAAAGATGGCGGCGCCTGATGAGTATTCTTTCTCACTCTTATCCTCAACACGCTTGTCACGGTGAATGGCTAACGGTAGGGCGTTCGAAAGGATTTTATGGTCGCTTTCACTGACCAAAAAGACCTGAAAAAAAACCAATTGAAAACTGTCAATGCTCGATTAATGTATGATATCACATTATGTAAAATGCCTTTCTTAATATATTGGATGTTTGCTTTTTCTTTGCTGGTATTTGAATGAAAGCATTTTTATTTCACTGTGACAGAAGTATATAAGTAAGGACTGATTAAGGTACACGATAACTCTGAAAGGTTTACACAAAAACTAAGCATATGTTATACTTACATTGAAAATAACTTCAGTCGAAGTCTCTATATCCTCCGAATTATTAACCACCAAGAAATTGTCATCGATCATGAATGCGTCAGTGCCAACGACCAGGAAACTTGAATTTACCTTAAAGTTCGTAGAATTAGGAAAACAGACCATAATGGAAAGTGAGCAAATTCAAACAAATTTGGTATAGAAAATAATAACCATGATCCGAAACAGTCAGAGGCGCCTTGACACAATGTAGTACACGGTAACTCCAAGTAAACCACTAGGGGTAAACCTTGACCCTTGTCATTTGAAATATGTAATTTGACCAAATGGGTTGACGATAAATTATTTTAGATGTAACATGTAACAAAACTCCGAAGGACAGCACACGCTTACTGATGAAATATGGAACAGATAAATTATATTAAAACATGCTGACCGCAGGCTAAGCGACACTTGATCAAAGCTGTCGGACAATTGTTTTTAGAGTCGAAAGTTCAAGTTATTAATATATACACAGCATACATTGTTAACAATATACAAAATAAATTTCGTTACATATTTCGCAAACCGTGGCTTATTTGTTTTGTATAATTACTGATATTTATGACTTATTGATGAAGTGCATATGCACGAGAAAAAAGAACTGGAGTATTTCATGACGTTTCACTATTGACTGGTACTGCTCTTAAAATGGATAAGATTGGTTAACAAGTATAACAAGTTATATTCAATGATTCCATAATATCACAAATGTACTAACATACCCCGATGATATTCCCCTTTGTCACAGCAAGCCGAATATATTCTGTATCTACTCCTTTCCGGATGTCGTTCTCGATTGAGTGGAGCCGGACCATGGATCCATGTTGGGCGTCCGGTAGTACATATCCTTCTTTGATATCTCTAGGTTTCGTGTCAATTTCGTACTCATAATTGGTATATGGAATATCTCCTGTAAAATGGTCAGATAAACATGTCATTTAGATCTTAATATGATGAATCTGAATGCTACACCTGAACTGGTAAGAAATAGATATATTACACAGCTACAAAATGTAGGCTACAGTTTACTTAATTTTTATTCAAAAATTTCACTTTAGTCTTGTACTGATGTGTGACCTTTCCGAGAAAATTGCATTGATTACAACTGATATTTAATCTTTTTTCGGGTGAATGGCGTTTGTATGTGTTGTTAGTACAGGTACGGCTCTTTATCTTTAAATTTTTGTCGTCATAAATCTGTGATGTACACATTAAGGATGGGCCGGTTCATACCCGTAACTCACCCGATACTAATAGACTATGAGATACTTCTAATTTTACTGATACATCCTCGACACTCCAGGGGTACGTTCACTTACGTTTGGTACACCTCTGGAATTTGCCATATCGAAAATAAATGAAGACATGCGAATAGCTAAATATATTTGGTTGGTCTCGGGTAAAAAGAAAATCGCTGAAATGTCCCTTGAACTTTACAGTAGACCGACACACGATTTCAAAGCAAGTAATTTGTTCGTTTAGCTGCCGCGGTGTTCATTTGATGTACACCAAAGGATCAAACTAGTCTCCTGATCTCATCTAGAAAGTGGCATACACTAAGCCTTCGATTCTGTCATGAAATATCCTAGGGGTGCAGAAAACGTGAGTGAGCGTAACTCCTGGAGTATTGAGGATGGATACAGGCAGATGTTAACACAACATAATTTTAGTAGACAAATATACAGCCTGTAACTCACCTGATACGAACAGACATCGACACATAATGGCGACTGTTAGTTGTAAAGGTTTGAAGAATGCCATTTTTGCCAACTGTAAAAAGAAGCCAATGTAAACGTTGTTACATCTCGACTATTTGATCCTCACTGCAATGCAGATACTACTCTGGCATTATATAGTGAGTTGTTTAATGTCGACAAAGCAGTACTGATTAAATGAATGTGCATCGTCCTTCGTCTGTCATTTCATTTTATCAGCATTTTTTGTCGTTTTATTTTATTCGCCAAATGGTCGCAGGAGCACAAAAAACTGAATTAGAAGTGATAAACAAAATGTCTTAAATGTTAAACAAGCAAAAATGGTGCATAACGTCAACTATAATTATGAAAAATGGCGCTTGGTTCAATTTTTGTTAGAACTCACAAAAATAAGAAATAAGTTAAATCACAGATCTTTCATTATTCCTGAGTGGTAAAATATCTGAATTATAAGAACTGTTGACCTCATTTGCAATATCAAACACTTCAAACCGAGAAATCAAATTTAGTGTGATAGACTGCAAAACAGAGAATTAACAACAGGAGGCTTCAGTGGTTCAAAAAGTATATTAACTATGCTTATAATTAAGTTTTAGTTCTACTTACCAGCTAAGCCGCCTATCGCTGCTACAGACAATCCCTGGAATAAATAACATCATACGAGTCATTGAAGAATTTACAGAAATATTAGTATAAATTCCTGGAATCTAATCTGACATATCACAATATCTTTCCGATGCATCATGATTCGGGACTGTAAGTATACGTCATGATACCTATGTTGTAGGGGTCATCTGTCTAACGTTTATATGATAACAGTATTGTCTACCAATCAGATAGCTCTGTTATTATTCAAAATAACATTTCATTTAGCACACAGACGTTTCTGTTGTTCAAATAAAATGGTTCGAAACACAAAAATCATATATAATCAATTACATCATTCAGAGGCGTGATTGACATCGAGTGACAATAGCAATATGCATATTTACTCGTACATTGCAAATACATTCGGGGCGGACATCATGATGTCATACTAGTTGATATTTAACTATGTTAATCACATCAGAAAACATAATTAACAAAAAAAATTAGCAATAGTTAAATTATGTTTACTGGTAGCATTATTTCTTATTAGATAAAATACTTTGTAACAAGTCATTTTTCTTGTTTGATGATCATTCTCCCTCTCCCTTCCAACACAAGTGCCTCAGAAAGATTCTGAAAATCTACTGGCCGATAAGTGTCCATTGAAACAGTGAAAGAAACAGCAGGGTTAGATTAAATATGTACCTTAATATAAAAAACACGCCACTAGCAACGGTACGAATAATTATGTTCTGAGGATTGAAACAGACGCACACCAACGCATCGCACTCGGCTGGGCACCAGAATGAAAAAAATGGGGGGGGGGGGGGGGGGGGGGGA
>JAUMHH010170770.1:0-16220 GCA_032359455.1 Chlamys rubida | reverse complement strand
AACGTCAACAGCTCATGTCTCCCCCTCTGTAACGTCAACAACTCATGGCTCCCTCTCTGGAACGTCAACAACTCATGTCTCCCACTCTGTAACGTCAACAACTCATGTCTCCCCCTCTGTCACGTCAACAACTCAGGTCTCCCTCTCTGTAACGTCAACAGCTCATGTCTCCCTCTCTGTAACGTCAACAACTCAGGTATCCCTCTCTGTCACGTCAACAACTCAGGTCTCCCTCTCTGTAACGTCAACAACTCAGGTCTCCCTCTCTGTCACGTCAACAACTCGGGTCTCCTTCTCTGTCACATCAACAACTCATGGCTCCCACTCTGTCACGTCAACAACTCATGGCTCCCCTCTGTAACGTCAACAACTCATGTCTCCCACTCTGTCACGTCAACAACTCATGTCTCCCACTCTGTAACGTCAACAACTCATGTCTCCCCCTCTGTAACGTCAACAACTCATGTCTCCCCCTCTGTAACGTCAACAACTCATGTCCCCTCTCTGTCACGTCAACAACTCATGGCTCCCTCTCTGTCACGTCAACAACTCGGGTCTCCCCCTCTGTAACGTCAACAACTCATTTATCCCCCTCTGTAACGTCAACAATTCATGTCTCCCTCTATATAACGCCAACAACTCATGTCTGCCTCTCTATAACGTCAACAACTCATGTATCTCTCTCTATAACGTTGACCACTCATGTCTCTCCCTCTATAGCTTCAACAACCCATGTCTCCCCTCTGTAAAGTCAACAGTTCATTGCTCCCGCTCTGTCACGACAACAACTCTTGACTCCCTCTCGATAACGTCAACAACTCATGTATCTCTCTCTATAACGTCAACACATTATGTCTCCCCTCTGTAAAACGTCATCAACTCATGGCTCCCTCTCTGTCACGTCAACAACTCATGTCTCCTCTAAAACGTCAACAACACATGTCTCCCCATCTGTAATGACAACAACTCATGTCTCCCTCTATATAACGCTAACAACTCATGTCTCCCTCTCTATATCGTCGACAACTCATATATCGCTCTCTATAACATCAACAACTCGTGTCTCCCTCTCAATAACGTTGACAACTCCTGTCTTTCTCTCTATATATAACTTCAACAACTCATGTCTCCCTAACGGTCACGTGAACAACTCATGTCTCCCTCTCTATAACGTCAACAACTCATGTCCCCTCTCTGTAACGTCAACAACTCGGGTCTCCCCCTCTATAACGTCAACAACTCATGTCCCCTCTCTGTAACGTCAACAACTCATGTCTCCCCCTCAGTAACGTCAACAACTCATGTCCCCTCTCTGTAATGTCAACAACTCGGGTCTCTCCCTCTATAACGTCAACAAATCATGTCCCCTTTCTGTAACGTCAACAACTCGCGTTTCCCCCTCTGTTACGTCAACAACTCATGTATCCCTCTTTACAACGTCAACAACTCATGTCCCCTCTCTGTAACGTCAACAACTTGCGTCTCCAACTCTATAACGTCAACTCATGTCCCCTCTCTATAACATCAACAACTTGCGTCTCCCTCTCTATAACGTCAACAACTCATGTCCCCTCTCTGTAACGTCAACAAGTCATGTCCCCTCTCTGTACTGTCAACAACTCATGTCTCCCTCTATATAACGTCAACAACTTATCTCTCCCCCTCAATTACGTCAACAACTCATGTCCCCTCTCTATAACATCAACAACTTGCGTCTCCCTCTCTATAACGTCAACAAGTCATGTCCCCTCTCTGTAACCTCAACAAATCATGGCTCCCTCTCTGTCATGTCAACAACTCATTTCTTTCTCTTTGTGACGTCCACATCTCATTTTGTCTTTGCTGTTGCTTCAACATCCCATTTCTTCTTTGCTGTTCTGTCAACAACTTACAGATCCCTCTGATGTCCATAAATATGGATGGATCACTTTACTTTGTAATGTTCATTATCAAATTTCTAGATTTTTTTGTTCAAATGCTGACTTTCAAAACGAATTACTCAATCTCTGGCTTTCTTTTATTTCGTGCATATTTTACAGCTTTATGGGTCGAGGTAATTTATTTCAACAAAGTTGAAGTCTTTTCATCTTTGCAAACTACAAGCAAAATATTATGAATGTAGGCCTTATGGTTCTGTAGAAGTGAAGGTTACTAGGCAGACAGCCTGCTGTCATGTAAGCTGACAGACATTTTTTGTAAGATGAGCTAGTTAGAGAGAATCATTTACAAATAGTGTAGGTGCATCCAATATGGTTTGAAATTCTGAGAAGTCGATGTGTACCAATCACACAAACACTATTTTTTTTAAATAACAGCTTTTTATTAATTTTAAAAATGCTTACAATATAAAACAATCAAAATCAACACTGTACAAATCAATTTGTCAACAAAACAATATATATACATGTACATGTAGTATAAACCCTAGTTATTTTCTTGTCGTGCCCGTAGTTAAACCTGATTTCTAATAGCCGGTACTTATTTTCTCAAATTACCTATTCAGCATGCACAAAACTCTTAACAAAACATCTATACACATTTACACTTGTAACACAATTACACCTAATACACATTTACACTTTTAACACAATTACACCAAATACACTTGTAACACACTTACACCAAATACACATTCACACTTGTAACACAATTACACCAAATACACATTCACACTTGTAACAAAATTACACCAAATACACATTCACACTTGTAACACACTTACACCAAATACACATTCACACTTGTAACAAAATTACACCAAATACACATTTACACCTGTAACAAAATTACACCAAATACACATTCACACTTGTAACACAATTACACCGACGGCAATCCATCAATAAAATCTTACGCTTCATTTACACAAATATTCTCCACAAATACGTAAACTCACATACTGGCATTTTTTCAGCAGATTTTCTGTCAACCTTACTTATCAATTAATTATCATCTCATAAATACATGTTGATATATATATACTTCACAAAAGCATGTGATAATGTCTTGCATCGTTTTTCATCTCCTTGATTTTTAATGCTGCAATCTACGGAAAATTCACAAAATACAATGTAACAATTCTTTTTAAAGAATAAAATAAATCAAGCTTTCTTCATAATGAAACAACTTAATGCTGGGCATACAAACTAAGGTGTATTGCTCTGTGACATCTTCAAGGCATTAAAATGTGTGTTTTAGGTTTCCTGACCACCCCTTTGTTTTCCTGTAAACTCAACTTTTTTAACCATAATTAAAGTAACATGTTTCCCACTATTACTCTAAAAATGTCCAAAATCCCATATTCAAACACTTTTGTAGTGTTTTGGTTGTCACCTCGTTATCAAGTCTCAACAGTTTATAATATTTTTTACCAAATTGGCAAAATGTCGGTAAAAATGAAAAGTTCTCCTGAGTGATGACACCTTACAAAACACATATTTTATTACCTTGAATACTGTAAAATAATGCTGGCAAACATTTTGACATGAGGTACCCGTACAAATTAAAGCTAAATCCCTTCATCACATAATCTGTATGTAACTTTTATGTTTATATGAAGTGTATTTGGAATGCATTACTAATGTATTCATTAATGACTAGCTCAATTAAGTCACCTTATTTGTCTTACTCCTGTGGTTATTGGACATACAACCTTGAGAACCTTACAACATTTCATCACTTCAATATATATAAAGGATCACTAGAATCATTTTGCAATTTTTGCAACATATCTTCATTTTGATTTACTCCAAATAGACGATATAATTTTCACCCAACAAAATTTTCACCCTTGGATATTTAAAACATAATGGAGCAGTGCTGAACTTGGGATAAAAATGTTGTTATACAATATTTTATAAGTACATGTACTTATAGATAGCTAAAGCAGTAAAAGTACATCAGAATTTTCCTGAACAAACAAAATCCTGCGTCAGCAAATCAGTACTACAGACATCATCATGTTAGCAACAAGATTCTACTGTACGCAATAGTTAGCTTATAAAGTTAGATTATAAAGTATTTAATTTCCTGAAATATGTATATAAATGTACATTAAAACCTGTCTGAACAGAAAACCGCAGAAAACATTCTTTGTGTTTTGTAACTTCAGAATTCTTTGATGAAGGTTTTCATTTTCTTAGGTAAAGGCAAGTTGTCAACTTCGTCCTCGGAGCTACACCGAAGACTGTTTTTAATGGCCTGGTAGCACTTTTCTTGCAAAGACAGATATCGGCATGATCGTTTGCCAAGTCCAAGTTCGGTCTCGGTAGCGGTTGAGCTTACCATAGGATACAAGGGCATGCTAAGATGGTCCAGTCCAGTGAATGCCACACCGAGCTCGTGTCCATCCTGATAATAAGTTAAGGTCCCTTTGTAAAGGTTTAAGTGACAGCCAATCACCGCCCGGTGGAACACTGGTGCACAGAAATCCTGGCACATACCATCATGCCACAGGTCGCCGCGGTATGACAGACCCCAGCTTTCACTGTCGATACCTGTTGATGTACACAATATACAAGTGAATACAGTCTCTATGGCATGACAGACTTATAAGTTAAAGTCTCTCTACTCGAATATGCAACATATACCAATGGGTCTTCACAGTACAAATGTTCTTGCTTACAGAATTTCCCCGGTAATTGTATTAATGATTTTTTTTTGTATTAACAGAAATTAATATGCAAAAGAACGATTCCGTATTGATAGAGACATTAAATAGTTAATTAAAAGTAAACTAGATACATGTATTAAATATTTTAGGGTTAAACATAGAATACAGACTTGCACTGTTGGCTTGAAATTCGAATTGAATTGGTACAATTCTATCTAGGCAACAAACTACTCAAATAAATAGATTCTCTGTGTAATCACTTCACACTTACCAAGTAGATCAACAAACTTGTAGTCCCCTGTGTGTAGTCCAGCTTTCTCTGTCCCTACACCAATCATGACCGAGGTCCCATTAGGGGGTTCAAGGAATGTCACTTCCCAGTAGTGTTCACCTTCAGTAAACCCCTTGGTGCCTCGCACGCCTGAAAGGAAGAAGTTCCACATTAAATTTTATGTACAATCTCACATCTCTCTTTGATTTAACTATATTTTCTTTCAAAATTCAAGCTATGAGCTTATAATATTACTTCTTCTTCCTGTCACTTGGACTGGACTGTTTCATACAGTAATACTGCCCTTTGGATAAAAGGTCAAATTAAACTTTATAACTACAAACTTTTCAAAACTCTTAAAAACGATGCGGTTTGTTTCTTTGGACTCCAATTGATAAACCATGACTACAGATAATCGATAACATGAAGCAGTGCAGTTATCATTGCTTCATAGATTAAGATGCCAAAAAGATTTTTATGAAAATATCATTTAGGAACTATGGAAGAATAGGAATTTTATTTTTAATAAATTTCATTATAATGCATCCAAAAATTAAAAATTATTGTCTTCAGCTTACGCTGATTTCCCCCCATATTTTTTTATTTCATTTTTTTTCAAGAAACACTGTGCTTGGACAATTTTAATTTTGGGAATACATTTTTCAAAATATTTTGCCCAAATTAAACTAACATGCAAATTTTATTTTTGAATTATTGATCTAGACTACTTGAACAATCACATTTAGTCAACATGTATAATAATTAAACAATGAAGAATCACATTTGTGTCTGTGCGACAGGAAAGTGCATTTCTGCATTCGAATTCAAGTGCACTAAAAATGAAAGAAATGCAGCAGTTTAATTAATAAACATAGGTAAAATACACAAACATCACTAAAATAATACTCATCCTTCATAATAAACATTACCTCCGAACTACTACACAATCTAGTAGGAATCTACTTATTGTATAATATGTTCCCGAGTTTGTGATCAGAACCGGGATTTCGAAGCCTCTCATGGTTGTCTCCCTTTTTTGATCAATCACCTGTAATACAAATCATTGCAAGTACAAAGGAAACAGTGCTTCCGGGCACAAAGCATGCCAGAAGTAAAAAAAAAAAAAAGTAAAAAAGTGGTGCCCTACAGCTCATACTATGTGAAGCTAACAAAATATATTATGCAAGTCTTTTAAATGTATAACATACTTTAAATGTACAAAAGATTATGAATATTAGAAAGTGTCACTCTATATTGTGATTCAGCATCACTCATAAGCAGGCTCCATATTAGTTGTGTGCTGAACTATTTATTTTTTTATTTATTTACAGTTTTAAATCATGGTTTGGTTCAGATTTTAGATTTATATAAGAGATTCAATTTCTGGCTGATTTTATTTTGTATTCTCTTTCACTCAGTATTATGGTAAAGGCAGGAATCATCATATTATTTATCGTAATTTTACAATTATAATGATGTACAACTTAATATTAATTTATTATTTTTAACCAAATTGTATAAAAAAAACTTATTATTTTTGCCAAATTAGTTACATAATTTTTGAAATCATTCAAAAACATCTAATTAGTGTTGAAATAAAAAAGCAAAATTTAATATATTGTCGCACAGAAACTTCAACGTTTATATATCAGTTTCTGCTGTTAGAAATAATGGTTTTATTAAATAATAATCAACTGTGTTTTACTTAATTTTTTTTAGAAATTGTATTAATAATCTTATTTGTTTAAGATATATTTTGTTATTGTTAAATAAAATGCTTTTAAATAATGAATAGTCCTTTACCACATATTCGTGACTTAAATCAATCTTGAGAAAAAAATTTATTAGCTTTACTTAATAATCCTTAATAATACCTTTTGTTAAATTATAAATGTGGAAATATTTAAAATTCTTTACATACAAGGTATATAATAAGTTATTTAGAAGTGTTAAATAGGAAACTAAAATACAAATTCAAAAACTTGTAAAGCGTAGACTCAAATGAAAACACTTTATTACCTGCAGTGCCAGTACTGTTGTATACAGGGTCGATATAGAAGTATGCGTTTTCCAGGTCAGGAGAAAGCTGTATGTCCGGCGACTTGTTGAACTGATCCCATACCCAATTCTCAATATTATGGCCAGTAAAGAATCCTGTCTGATGACTCAAGAAATTGTCATTCATTTGGTCTAAAAAGGAAGAAAAATATCACATTACCAACAAAAAATGTAGATGTGGTTTTCATAAAACACAATAATGATATGAACTTCTAATGTTGATACAGAGTCCTGCTAAACAGGTGTTGTATTCAAAAATATTATTAAAAAAATGTATTCACCATACGTAAATATATTTCATCCATTCTGGCATAAATAACCTGATGGTGACGAAACATGTAAACAATAGATAAAACTTGCTGATATCCCAGTTGATGTTGTCATGGCCATCATATCTCTCCTCATTATTGATTAAATACTTATATGGCCGGATTAGTGAATTCTATTTAAAGAATCCATCAACTGGGATATGCTGAACTTCGTTGATCTTTATGGAAACTACGGTACCATTGACTGGATGTTGGATCTCCAACCCCCCTGTTTTGCAGTTATAAGTTTTCTATAATGATTATATATATTTACAAAAAATATTTTTTGTCTATATCACATATATATATATACAAATAATCAACATTGTTGCTACTTGGTAATTTATTTATGCTTTGCAGCCATCTTCAAGTGATATTCTTAAAAAATTGTGTCAATTTTTTTTCCATTTTGTAATTGTCTGAAGAAAGTCTCAAAGCATAAAAATATTAGCAATGATCAATTCTGTTGTTCATTTTGTATGTTTATATGATACATTAAAGGATGAGGTACCAGCCTTGTCTGTCAACACATCCATACTTAAAGGTGTATAATGTTAACGCAGCAAGTACCTGTGGATGCACAAGCTCTTTCAAATTCTTGAATTTTCTATTCCTTAATTACCAAAATGACTGGAGATTATCAGCAATAAGCCAAATGATGTTTTCTATCGGATGTCACACTGACAATCACAGTGCCTTTGTCCTGGATCTACCAGTTATAATAAAGAAGTTGAACAATTAAATTTTAATTAAAACAAACTTGTAGCTTTGTAATAAACTTTAATATTGAAAAAAAATCCTTTTTGTATTCTTACCCATTTATCTAAAGCAATAATCAGTTGTCCAATTTGATTAGTGGTAATCTTCTGTAATAAGTTTCTGCAGTATACTATCCAATACTGAGGTTTTCCACTGCAAAAGAAAATTATTAATTGATGCTTAGTTTTATAAATGCAATTTATGTTGTACATGTAATTACGACAATGCACATCATTTATGGGTATAAACATTTTGTCTTCGGAAAGTTGTTGACAGATATAATTCACCAATGAAAATAGAAAATAGTTATTACATTTTCCTGTAAATTAGTTAATTGTTTAGGAGAATGAGAAATGCACAGCAGGACTTGGATTTGAACCCAGGACCCTCCAACTCCAGATGACACTATATATATCATTTGAACTACCTGGTTGTTGACAATTTATCAAGTTCAATTGTTCCGCAGTTAATTGCAACTAATTTAAGACTCCTTCCTACCAACAATGGGTATTCTGTAATTTCTTTTTATCGATTAAAATCTGTACAGTACTATATAATATAATTTCTGTCTATTTGTTCATACTCATTGGGATGCCCGGTATACTATTTTTTACGTACATATAGTTATTCTGTTCGATTTGTCCCTTAGGCTTATGTTTAAAAACATGTTTGTTTTCAAATACGCCTGTCTCACATTTTTTACAGTACCTGTTTTATTTAATTAGGTCAAATTTTGACCTAGCTGCACTGGAGCTTACAACCTTTTTGAAATACATTTGTAGTCGTATAGTCGCACACCAAAATCTGATCATTCTCAGAAATAACAATAACTGTACAAAAGCATGTTCTGTTTTGTCGGTCAATGACACGTGTTGTTTGGCCAATGTTTTCTCGGTCAATGACATATGTGAAACAACAAATAGCCAGAGCCCGGTTGGTCTAGGCTAATGCTGTTCAAACCAGTTTGAGTCGGTTTGTTTATCAAGGTTTGTTTACCTGCTACGACAACGAAACCATTGTTCAACACAAAATTTAACCCACTTTTTCAATTAAAACAACAGATCTGAACAAAACTTACGTTCATACAAAAGTAGAAACTCTTAGGTTAATTGCAAATGATCAAATAAAACATCAACACGTCGCATTTGTTTACGATCGATATCAAACTTGGAAACCAGCCAAAATTATTAATTTCCACGTTTTTCACGATCCTCCACTATTTTTTACCACTTTTGTATTATAATCAAATTTTAAACAGATTAATTATCGTTTATCGTACATCACCAGCAACAGATACAGACCTTGTCGTCTCCTACGCCCATGCGATGATAACTTGTTTACTTGATGTGCGTGTTTACGATTTCTTGCAACGTGACCTTCGGCACGTAATGGCTGTTCCATCTACATTCCTAACATGCAAACTACTGTCATTGCTTTAGGTTAATCGTTGGTTTTAAATATGATTGTATCACATATTTTATAACAATATTGGAATATTGTTCCTCACATATTGTTTGAATAATTTAAATATCAAAATGTATAATTTACTTATCAAATTAAACTACTTAAAACGGGGAGTAAGTAAACAATATGGAGTAGACATAAACATTTTGATTGGTTGAAAACGACACACCTCATATTCCTTTGACCCACTTTTAGTAAAAGATGAGATGATCCAACACTCACCTATTCGTCAATAAAATGGACTCTTCCAGTAACATTTGCGCATGTGTCAATTTTATGTCTGACTTCCGCAAATGAAATAGAACAAATATTGGTTTTTGAGAAGGACTGAATAGACCAGTGTAAACCTACTGATCGAAATTATGTATTATGATCAGGGCGGAATGGAGTACGAATTGGAAGAAGACAAGCTGTATGTTCATAGTTATTCGAAGTATTTTTACGATCGGCACTACAGTAGGCCTACCATTTCGATAGCTGCAGCTTGGCAGCTGCTTGACGATGATTCGTATCCCCCTTTCAGTTTTTATTTATTCCTTGCCTTTTAAGATACCCAGGTGCCATCCTGCTTTCCTTGAACGCAGAGAAACCTGTCCCGTTACCGCCCATAACTGATATACTTTCTCAATATGTATCAATATTATACCAAATCACATTGGCAATGTTGTTCACTGAAGCATGACAAATTAAACGTACCCACGTGACTTATAAAACGTAAACATGTTTTTGCCAGTAGGCCAACCGACTGTACATGTGTGACGTGGCGGGGAGTCACATCTGTTGAAAGTCTATGTACTACATGTACTGTTTGTTTACAGTGCTTGCCATGTAAATAATTTGTCAAGCATGACCTGCACAGTACAGCTGTTGCACAAACAGAGAATTCTAGATGTTGTGTGAAAAGATACAGTGCCTGTTGTTAAATTGTTCAAAGTTTTGAGAAACTTCTGCTAGAAGTCTCATGGGTGATTCTAAAGATTATGAATATGATTTGATTCCTACGTTTGATCCAGATGAATATGACTCTGATGAAGGTCGATATCAAACGTTTTATGAGGAAGATAGCATGTGAGTTGAAGCCAAAGTAACACATTGTAATGATGCAAATGGTACCTATTTTATAAATCATTGTCGTTCTTAGAATGTTTATAATAATGATGTGAAATAGTTACCTATTTTGTAGAAATCAATGTCAATTTTTGTGTAATTTTGGGGTTTTATGACATGATATCATTTGAATGACATGTAGTTGGGTTGGTTGGATGACTGCTAGAGACTCGGCATATCCTATTGGTAGTATCTGGAGCTCGGAGGTCAACGTAGAAATACCTCCAGTGTTGGTGACATGATAGAACAACTTAATTGGCACTCACTAGAGCAGAGAAGGAAAGACATGTGGCTAACAACCTTACACAAAATAACAAATAACAAACTAAACATCAGAAAAGACCTCCTCGTTCCTCCAACCCGCCATACAAGACATGCACACCAAAATAGCTATCAGACTCTTTCATGTAGAACACAGGTACGTAAATACTCTTTCTTCCCCAGAACAATCACTGACTGGAACTCTTTGCCGCCTGACATCACATCAATTTCCTCAACCGTAAACTTCAAATCCTCGATTCGTTCTCTCTATTAATTATCACTTCTTTCTTCTTTTTTAACGCCAATGCCTCACTCACAACTTGACATGATCTTCAGATTATTGAAGGTGGTCAATATTATGTAGATGTAGATATTCAATTTCCAGTCCTGTAACAGTGGTGCCTGTGACCAACCCTTGTTTCAAGTTCCATGTTTGATTCCAAATAAGCCCCCTCTAGTGTATATGTTTTGCAAGGGGATACCTGAACATTGGTTGTAAATGGTGTTGTCTTGATTAGTGAACATATACAATAAGGGCACTAGGTGTTGGTATAGGTGTTGGTAAATGATGAGTGGAGCACCTTTATGACAACAATTTTTTCCTCCGACAACATGCAACACATTTTGACTATTTTCTCATGATCACCATGTCAGAGTCTGATCGATAGACATGAAAGTTGGCTTTTTATATATATTTGTCCAACCCAAAATCGAATTTCCCATTGATGAAGCTGTTTGGCAGCACAATTTTGGTTGCCAATGTTGTCCTAACAACAAAACTAATAAGATAATTTTGCAAATAATAAAATTTGGAACAGCATTCAGAATTTGATGATGAGCAATTGACCATTTAAGTCATAAAAAATCACGGTCGGGGTGCCTACATTTTGACCAGGTGCCTTGATTACATCAAATACAGTAAACACAATACTTCTCCGTCACACACACAGCATACACACATGTACAGGGAAATATTAGCCAGGTGGCATAGGACTAGTATAGTTAGGGCTTGATAAGGCAGCTCCTGCGAATTCCTCAAAAAATGTATTGATAAATGTATATATATATATATGCTAATTGTATTGATTCTATGAGTTGTATATCTATGTACTGCAAAGCACTTTAGAGTGGCATATTCTAGCTAGATAAGGCGCTATAGCAAATGTTGTATATTATTATTTTTATTATTGGGTGTATATATATAATAGTCTAGTATTGAGTGTATATCATTCACAGTCATGTTATTGTCTATAGAGATCTAAAGGTCTATAGTGGTCCTCTTTGAAAAAATGCATAAAAATAAAGTCTTGGTTAAATTTACCCCAGTTGCAAACTGTGTAGGCTTGTCAAGGCCTTGGTTCTACATATATGCACTTTGGTGGAAATATCCCCATTTTAGCCAGAAATTTTCTTGGCTTTTCAACTGACACATTTACACAGCCTTGGGAATCGAAGTCCATATTTGATATAATGCACTAGTTACATATAGTATTTGTTGACCTCAGAGACTCCTCTTGACCTTGGATTTACACGGATATAAATTAAACTGTACACAGCATATTTTTAAATGATTGATACAATATTTTGTAGGTGTGCATGTGTAGCTTGAGAAGAAACCTGTTGTACTTGAAATTTCCTTTTCCCAATGCATTTATTGCCACATAAGATTAGTTGTATCAAGTTTGGAGCATTTATTCTGTGGAAGGTTTTGTTATTGCATGGTGAGGTGTCAAGGGTATGGGGAACTGCCCATATTATCGTTCGTTTGTTCATTGTTACTTCCTGTAAAAATAATATAATTTTTGATGTCACCATTTTAAAGGCTTCGTTTCTTATCCAATTGCCACCAAACTTCACACACCTGTAATTAACAAACATAACCTCTTGTACGAGTTCAACCAGCTGTGGTCAAAGACTAGGTCACTTGCTATAGATAGAGTTTGATAGAATAATATTCCTTCTGTGAAAGCAAAATTCTTTACAAATTAAAATATGAAATGACTGTTAAAACCTGAAGTTTAATTTAATATTGTGTCTTATCAAGGTATGCCACCATGCAAGATCATTGGAAATGTTATAGTTTTCAATAGCATTAATTGACTGAATCTTTAAATTACAAGACATTTTTAAAAGATCCACAGTGTTCTGAGTATAAGATAAAAATGCCAAGGGGCTAGCCAGGATTCAAACCCTGAACTTAAGGCTGCTAAACTATCGCTCTTAAGGATTGAGCTACTTGGTCGACAAAAATGTTCTGGCCCAATTGTTCTACAGTTATACCAAAATGGAAGTTAAGAAAAGGTTACTGCATATAAGAAAAAAACACTGAAGTGGAACAGGGATCCTGCAAACGTAAATCATGTTTACTAGTACATGTACATATAATTTCCATTTATCTGATGGTAGAACAGCTGACTGCCCAGAAAAAATAATCCAACTAAACTGTAATTTTGTTTCGACAGGGGTATGAGAGTAACTTCTGGCAGTATAGTGTTGAAGAAGGATACCCAGAACCTCATAGGGATCAGTATAGGGGGTGGAGCTCCGCTGTGTCCATGTCTCTACGTCGTCCAGATATTCGACAACACTCCCGCTGCCAAGGACAGTACTCTGGCCTCAGGGGATGAGATTACTGGTGTAAATGGACAGTCAGCCAAGGGAAAGAGTAAAGTGGAGGTCGCAAAAATGATACAATCAATATCTGTAAGTCAAACATAGAGAGATATAGGTGGTTTGTTTTTAGTCCCAAAATATGTATGTATGTTTCAAGTAACATAACAGGAAAAAAGGAGAGTAGGTCAGTCAGGATTTTTAGTTTTTTTAGTTTTTTCCTTTTCTTTTTAGGGAAAATTTAAGAAATTACAAAAATCACCAAACATATTTTTAAATCTTTTGAATAACAATATGGGATTTAAATTTGGTGTTGATAACTGCCTATGAAGTAGAGAGGATATATATATATAGATATTTGTTTGGTCATCAAATTTGTTTGCACCTGGTGGAAAAGTTATCCCAACACTGGATGGAGGGCATTCAAATGAGATAAAATTGTTAGTGTCGGAGGTAAAAACTAGGGTCGATCGCGATCGGGGTACCTGAAACATACATATTTCTTTGGGGAGGCCTTTATCCCATCAAACATACAGAGTAGCATACAGAGATTTAACTGTTTCTCTTCTCTGTCAGTCTGTCCATACAACATCTTGGTGAGAATTGTGGCCTACACAGTGAAATTTGATACATTCATTCTGTTATCTCCTAATACTATTAAATATTAGAAATTAATCTCTTTACTTCCAAGCAAAATGATTTGCCCCTTTATACCATTTTGGATGGATGATGTCCATCATTCTGTATGACATTTTGGTAATCCTTTGTGTTAGGTCTGTTACTCTTTATACTAAAGGTCCAACAGTCGTCAGACTTTGTATGTAGATGAATCTTGAGGAGTAGTACACCAATATATCAAATATAGGTCACTGTGACCCATTTTTATGCTCCATTTGGTTAGACTGGTTATTTAGTTCCCTTTTCATCAAAGAAAGAGCAAGTGCATATTTATGTTTATAAACATTTTCTAGTTTATCTGGTATGCTACTGAAGTAAATCAATCATAATGTCATGATAACACTGTAATTTCTGTGAAATGTTGCAATTTTTACACTTTTCTTTTTCCTGTATATTTCTTGTTATGGTATATGAAAAATTTAAACTTTCGGTTTTATATTTCTAGGAATCAGTAACTATCAACTATAATAAATTGCATGCAGATCCAAAGCAAGGAAAATCTCTAGATATAGGTAAGTACAGTTAAATCTCAGTGTTTCCACTTTGATGTTTTGAATATATGTGTAACATTTGTGAGGACTGTTTCATATTGTGTACAATATTTCAAACATGTAAAAAAGAATGTTCTGCAATTTTTTTCTACTATTTGTTGAACATATATAATACCCTCTAAAAAACAGCAAGTAGATATACTGTAGTATATAAGTGATACTCATATTATTGATAAAAAAATCCCCCATTTGAATAATTGTGATATGTTTGTAAAAAAGAAATCAGCCATTGAGAATTTCCAGACATAAGACTGTTTTAGCAACAAGTTTCTCATCACATTGTAATTCAAGTCTTTCTCCTATTTCACATAATTATCAGATTATTTATAAATTTGTTAATTTTCTTCAACAGGATACTTAATATTACTTAACATCTTGTCAACATAGGATAACTTGCAATTTTCTAACCTCAAAATAGTTAGAAAGTTGTGTGAAAACCTGATTTACAGGAAATTCTATGTAAAGTTAAATCTGTATGCTTTGTGTATTGGATGAAGTATGCTGATTCATTAGATATTAAAAACACAGTGCCAGGATCTCATGTTTTCGGGGGAGAGTACAGAGTCCCCTGTCACACCATGAAAATATGTTAATTATTATCGTCAATCTATATGTTACAACCTGCTTTAATTCAGACTTTGATTTTGTTGCAGTTTTAAAGAAAGTAAAACATCGTGTGGTAGAGACGATGAACACAAACACAGCCGATGCCCTGGGCCTTAGTAGAGCTATCTTATGTAACGGTGAGTGTATTTAGATATCAAGTTTTGTAAAATATCCTTGTTCAGTCATTTTAAGCTAACCTGTCATAAAGTACCTACAGTGAGCTTGTTCGATCCCTTCCCTTCCCTCCATCATCAAGTTTTAATTAAATAACTTCTTTAGAACAATAAGGCTTGGAGTCATAATAATTTGCCTGTAGCTTTATACTGTGATAGAGCTTAGACCATCAGATTATTCAGATAAATTACCTTGACCCACAATGAACATCACTCAGGTCATTTGTGTTCAAGTTTTCGGATTACTTTCAGTGGAACCGTGTTGATATGTATACCGGTATATTGCATAATGTAATAAATTGCAAAAATGAACTTTTCGTATTTGACATTATCCATGCAGACATTTCAATGAGAAAGACATGTATTGACAACATCGTGTCCCAATTTGTTGGTATTTGATGTGTATTTTATTTACAGACGGTTTAGTTAAGAAACTTGAAGAACTAGAGAAGACAGCGGACATGTATAAAGGTTTGATTGACCAGACAAAGAAGCTACTCAAGTCAACATTTGAACTGTCACAGTCTCACAAAGGTGAGTATTGTTATAGCACATCCCAGATACTACCAGGCCAAGTTGTTCTAAAGGTGGTTAGCTTAATCACAGTTCTACGACATTTTTCAACCTGAAATAATTTTGTCAATTATACAAGGTAAAATCTCACAATTTCTCATGTAAACTTACTCTACTAAAAATTTGATATCTGAAGAGTTGTAACTAATTCAATGCTTGTGTTTTAAAGTATACAAAAATTTAGATTTG
>JAUMHH010170759.1:0-16221 GCA_032359455.1 Chlamys rubida | reverse complement strand
ATACGTAAAATTGCTGGGCATGAAAAATCTAATACAGATATGCTACAATTAAGGATTTGTCTTGGAGGTTTGGCATATTCCCTTGGATCTCATTTGGAGAAGGTTTTGCCATGATTGCTTAGATATCCAGGTGAGCGATACAGGCCCTCTGGGCCTCTTGTTTATATAGTAGTTAGATATATATAAAGTAATCTTTTTAAAGACAAGAAATATAACATGTTGTGTACATTTCTTGTCTTCATTACTGGCCTACCAGTGTACCCTGCTGTAATGTTAAAAGACAAATTTTGCTGATTATGTTATAAAGAAAATCTGTATCCTAGCTAAAATGTGACACTTTCATACTTGCCGACTTTTTAAAGTTTCCATTGGGGAGATTACATTACACGTTCTCAGAATTAAAATCATAAATAAAATGTGTGTATATACCCTAGAAAATAAATAACTCATTTAAATTGCATCTTTTGAGCTGTATACTTCTTTCAGATGAAATCATTAGATCTTTGAAAATAGGAATCGTTTAGCAGATTCACTGGTTGAAAATGCAAAATTTTAGGGTCCAAAATCGGGAGTCTCCCTCCTAAATAGGGAGAGTTGGCAAGTACATTGTATGGACTTTATATACATGTGTTATAGTTATGTTGCTAGACGTACACATTAATCCCGAGATGATACTCTGGTGTTAAAATGTGCCACTGACAAACTTGAAGGCTCCCTCTCCATGCCTTTTTTTTAACAGTTCTAAATATGTTTCCCTAAACTCTATACTGCTAGAGCCATTTATCATGTCCAAACTTTGCTGGAAGACATAGAGTGACATTTTGAGATTTTACTGTATTGATTTTTTGGCCTGATATTAAATTTCAGTCCCATCACTTTGTAATACTTATAGTATCAAGCTACATAGGTTACAGGCTTATATCTCAGCTGTGATTATAATACACAGCCTTGGTTTACTGACAACCAACATAATTACCATTTCACTACCTACGAAGTATTGATCATTGTATGTGATGTATGTGTACGTACTAGATCAGCTTTTGTCTGCACTAGCTACACTTGGTAAAGCTGTTATTGATTAAGTAGACTTAAAATGTTGTCCTTTTATTCAATCCCATTGATTTGTTGAAAGTTGTAGGAAAAAGTCAAATGTGTCCATGATTTGAAAACATATTGTTAATTTAATACAACAAAAGACTTACACATGTGTATTGATGATAGGACATCTGTTGAAGCTGTACATGTATATATATATCGTACATATATAAAAAGAAAAAACACTTGTTGAAGGAATTCCTAGATGGTTCATTTTAATATAAGTGTAGATAAAAAATATTGGTTCATTTATATAAGTGTAGATAAAAAATATTGGTTCATTTATATAAGTGTAGATAAAAAATATCTTTATCCCTCAAATTTGTGCTCTTAAAAGTAGGTCCAAAAGTTTACTCTTCATCCTAGCTTTATTTTCATCTTATATCAGGTGATTCCTAGTAAGCGTATATTTTCACTTACTAGGCCTTTTTGTACTGTTAAACACCTCGTTTGCAATTGTCACATATCTTCAGTGTCACTTTCCCGAACCTCTGTCACAACAATTCAATTATGTGCTACATATATATATATATATATACAATTTTTAACAATTTGTTGCATTTGAAGTGCATGTTACAAGCTTGGAAGTAATTACAAGATACAAGATTCTTTATCTATTAACGTATAATGAATATAACAGACAAAAGAATAAGCTCAGTAGAGATATTTTTACGACCAAGTACGATAAAATATATATAGTAACATGATATATCACAGCATTCAGAAACAAAGTATTGCAAGAAATTTGTGAAAAATATCACAGCCTGCAACTGAGACAATAACACGCCATGTGTGCATTGTAACTGATCATAAAACACTATTGATTAAGTGGCCGAGTGGTTAAGGCGTCTGATCACCATATACGATCGCTTGATAGCCCTCCACCACGACCACTGGGTCACAGGTTCGAGGCCTGCGTGAGACAGTTGCATGGTACTGGCCGTAGGTCGGTGGTTTTTCTCTGGGTACTTCATGGCATACATGTACCTCCACCACCAAAACCTGTCACATCTATAGAATGACCTTAAGTTTGTCCGTGGCAAATTTTAACAGATATATGACATAAGCTTGGACTCTCTTACAATTGAGTTGGAAAATTTGGCGTGGCAGTAGGCGTTAAGTAACAGTACCACTATCTATCACTGTCTGTACAACAGTAGTGTGGGTCATGATCCTGACCAAGGTGTGTGTCGATTTATTTTATGATTTATGTTACCTGTAATTGTTATGGTAACAGATTGTGACAGATCTGTCAGTATTCAGGTATATTATATACTGTGCGTGTATGATATACTGTACCTAACTGTTACATCTCTGGCAATATTTACCTATTTTTATATTCCTAATTCTATCAAAATGAATCCAAGATAACTGAAAAATGTATGTATATGGAACATATATTATCTTCTATATTGAAAAATTACTGGAAAAAACTTAGTCAAGAAACTTTTCAGTTTTTGTATAGGAAAGTAAGTTTGGCCTATATATATAATCCTCCCTATCCCCCCAACTTCCCCTTTTCTTTAACATAGGACTTTTTAAGTTTATGTGTTACATAGAAAAGTATCAACAAATTTTCTGGTCAATTCTATTTGTTTGAATAAATATAAACTTCCTAAAAGTCAGACCCATGAAAAAAAAAACTCAGGATATAAGATTTCGCTGTCACTACCAGCCTTCTTTAGGGAATCTTCAGTTAGACATTGTATGCATGTAACTGCTTTATCAATATGGTTTATGATGCCACAGCCTATAGCAAGGTCACAGTCAACGCGTCTAAACGTCTCTCTACCACACACTGGTAACTTTACATGTATTTACACTCCAGATCACTTACAAATACTCATTGTTCCCAATTACCTTTGTATGAACTCTTAGTGTTGCTATATTTAATTTTACCACTTAAACACAAGTGGTATTTTAAAATGCAGGTAAAGCACTTTAAAAGATTAATTATTATTTCATAAATTGCTCTATGTGTAAATTTGAAGTACATCTGCCTTTTAGTGCATATCTGTCAAAAAGAGCCCGCTGATCATAATATTATATCAGGCTTGCTATAAAAACTATTTGAAGCTCCATTTTATTTCTGTTTAAATATTTGTTTGTTTGGAAATGTGAATTGTTTCCTTTGATATGGATGTTAACTTAATTCAAATTTGTCATCATTTTTGGGGTAAATTTCATAATGAAAAAGAAAGAAAAATACTCGAGTATTTATTTAAGTGCCTTTATAGATGAAGAACTGGAATACATAAAATGCTGTGCGTGGACTCATCCAACTTTAAATTTTATCAAAGAAATAAAAAAATTATGTAGCTTTGATCTTTTGTCAAGTACGTTTACAGCGGTTTGATATTTTATAGTCAGATTGTAGCCCACACCAGTAACAGTAGCATTTCCAAGAGACCTTTAACTTCTGTTAATGTCAAGTCTGCAGATATTTACTCAACGTACATCGTCATAATACAGTGTCACTTACCGTTACATTTTTGACAAGGCCTTATAACGTTCTCTCTGCACTGAAGTTGTCTGACCTGACCTTAACAGATTATTTTAATTCAGTAACATACAATGCGTTATTGTCAGAGACTTTGTCATTGATCTTGCAGATGGAAGCCTTCAATTTTATAGATAATCCAAATGTAAACATAATAAAAAGGCAATTCAATCACAACCTGTTAAACGTCACCATTGAGTGGGAGATCAATCACAACCTGCTCAAACGTCACCATTAAGTGGGGGATTTTCTATCGGGCGAGTAGCTTCTTCTCTAAACTGAGTAGCCATTAGGAAGTGTACATGTTAGATGTTTAAGATAACTGAAGTACATGTTTGTACTCTCAGGGAGGGTCCGTCAATGTACAATATATCATGGTGAAGTACATGTTTGTACTCTCAGGGAGGGTCTGTTAATGTACAATACATCATGGTGAAGTACATGTTTGTACTCTCAGGGAGGGTCCGTTAATGTACATTATTATACCTCTACTTTCTTTACTCTATATAAAAGTAATCTGTTAAATCGAATATATCCCCACTTTGGCCTGACTGTTTTAGTCCTGTGTGTTAGTCTGGGAACTAAAACACACCTACACTCAGGTGTTTCCGCCGAGCCAATCAGGCGAGAGGTGGGCGGAGCTTGTTACCGAACTCCAAAGCTTCGCCTCGGGAAATAGACCTGGTCTCGGGACACCATAAACTTGCTATATCCCTCAACCCCATACTTTAACTGTATAATATATTCATGAAAGACTTTTCCCGCGAATTTATGAAAAAATATATCATTCATTTATCATGTAATACAACGGAAATCTAGTATTTGTTTTAAAGCTTTCAAAATCAACAACAAATAACACACATCTGCACATATAAACTTTCCTAACATTCGGATTCCCACGGCTACATTGTATAAACGAATCCAGTCAAGCATAACATACAAAACACAAAACTCCTTTTAATCTCCCATCTAGGATAAAAACGATTTTAAGCGATACAAATAATTATTAAACTTGACTATCTTATCATTACATATTCAGTTGTTCATGATCAGCCCTTCTCTTTTTTGGCAATTCTTAAATATTTAGAATGAAAGTGGTCAAACAGAAACATCGAAAAATGTCAGTCCACAAAAGTTCTTCTTTATCATCCTGAAAATGTTTGTTCATGTTTTGACACTATTTTCGTTTCTGAAACTCGTCATACTGATTTTCCATCATAACACCTCGAGTTCGATCGTATAAGTCATTTACATCTGTATCTCTGTCACGCTTGTCAAACGTGTCATACTCCCCTGTGTCATTCATTCTTCTTGCGTGAGAATACATGTCGTTGTCATCATTTTCCGCGCGCTTCCCGCCGAGTACACCGTAACCATAGTTATTAGTTGCCGTTGTTTGAGTTGGGGACCCAGATCTTGGGCCATTGATGTCAGACATCGCTAGGCTATAAGTCCCATCATTGCCAAGACTCATTGGTTGAGCGAGATCGTACACCTGATCTCCATTCCCATTCCCTTCGAGACTCACCTCGCTGTAACCAACATCGATATTCAAATTGCTTGCCTGCCCATTGCTATACGATACCGTCCTTCCATATTTGGAATTCTTTCTTTGCTTCCTGTTAAATGTATAAAGACACAGAATTCTGTAACGCCAAGTTGCATAAAACATTATCTTTATTGTGGAATCCAAAATCGTCTCAAAATCTTTTATTAACAGTCTGATGTGGATACATATTAAAAGGAACATAAATATGCTGATATATATATACCGATTTTTTTATATGAACCGGATCCGTATCAATGTTACCGTTAACCGTTTTCTTACTCTAGTACGGATTCTGTGCTCAAACCGATTTTCCTGTAACTCACTCATATCTGGTGACACGTACAAAAAGTCAAATTTAAACTTTGCAAATGGTAGTCAACTTTTATCCTCTCCAAATTTCTTTCAAATATTTGACATTGAATTTTTGTTACTAATTTATTGTCGAAAAAAAGAAGGACTTGAGCACAGAATCTGAGCTTGAGCATGAGAAAGGTTTCATGAATATTGGCCCAAGTCATAATGTGTTTCATAGAAACAAATATAGCTTTCCTACACTTTAAAAAAGAAAACAATTACATGCCAGTAAAAGATTTCCCCTCCCACAGAAATATTCTTCACATACATATTACTCTATTCAAACAAACATCAACATTTTTTGTCAAAATCAATTATTTCATGTGACAAAACTATGAACTTCTGTTGAAATAAAATAATCACAGTTGCCTGGTTTCCCCAATGTCATCTTATGGATCCCAATAAAGGATTTCCTATATTTCTGACATGGAAGCTTGATACAAGTTTTTTTGGTTTTTTTAGCACGGGTACACAGGAGACAACATAATCCTGAATCTATTAAAGAATTATACCAGTGATTTGAACTCAGGTAGATTTGATTCCGAATTTGACCTCTTTACGTTAATCAAAGAAAAAATTTAACATTATCTTCTGCTCTGCATGAAATTTTATTCTACTAAATGTTAAATCATTCCTGCTAAAAGTCGAAGACCTAATGTAAACATGCATACTATTTTTCTGGAATTGATTCATAGATTCAGTATAAATAACGGCTAAGTATGGCCCCAGCACAGAGAACAGTTGAATGACAATTTCCTTATGCTTAGCAAAAGTTCTTCTATAACGTATAACTTATTAACTGATTTCTTTAGGGGAAAACCTAGTAATTTAATAAAATTGCAATATTCGGTCTGCCACCACCAAATAAATAAAAGAATAATAAATAAATCTATACAAAAATAATAAATAAATAATTATTGATAAATTAATTAAATCAATAATAAATAGACGATAAATAATTCATTAAAGAAATAAATTAGTAAGAAAGTAATTATTAAATTTATAAGAATGACACAAATGATAAATAAATAATAAATAATTGATTAAATAATAAATAAATAAAAAATGAATAATAAATAAATGCATATTCAATAAATAAAATAGAACATAATAATGTCATACTGATATTGAAAAATATCAGAATTTCTATATCCTTACTATCATTGTGATGTGAATATACTGGTGTATCGTGATAAAGAGAGTAATCTATAGAATTTGCCGGTGTCCCAATTCCTACAATAGGAATAATATTCAAAACAAATTATCATGAAATGAAATAAAAATTTGAAGGACATGGCACGAAAGACATTGACTTGGACCTACCTTTTGAAATAGCAGACAGCAATTGCAATGATCGATATAGTAACAAGGCAACCGATGGACACACCGACGTAAATCGGCCACAACGGCAGATCTAAAATAGAAACATTAAACATCACGACCCCTGCCAACTTTTGGGAATGAATTGAATCAGAGAATCAAAATTAATCTGCTGCTCGCCATTTTCATAACTGAAGAACATGTAATTTACTAATACATTGCTAATGTTCTATTGTGCTTCCCCTCTTAATTGTTCAGCGTTCAATATACGTATAACGACAAATAATCATTCATACAAATTCCGATTATTTTGATTTTGTATAACGCATATCACAGAAAAACAAAAACAAAACAGAATATAGGAGAAATTATAAAATAAAAACCATTTGCAACTGAAACAGAAAAAGAAAATGAACTGTAAACCAATATTTAATAAAAACACGAAATGGCGGGGGGGGGGGGGGGAGAAATTCTCCCACACTCCACTGAACATTTCGTTTGTATGAGAGATAATTTAATGAGAGTAATAGTAATTCTAACAACGGCGGTGTTATTGACCTCAATAACAAACCTCTCACATGATAACGTGACGTCATAATCTAGATCAAATGCCAAGGTTATTTTTAGCCAGACGCAACATCAGAAAAGTCTATCCTAGTTTGACAAAGTAAGTGTTATTATAGACACTTGTGTAATCAAGTGCCACCTTCAAAAATATATAATTTAATAAATATTTGTACTTTGCTTCCGTAGAAAAATGTAAAAGAGGTGGCGATGTGGTGTATTAAAAAGCACACCAGTCTTTCAAGGCCTTATCGGACGTGAAAAGTCATGGGTCCCCTGCCCGACTACGTAGGTTTTTTCTGGGTACTCCGGTTTCCTCCAACAAAAAGATCCCCTGCGCGCTACCATCCAGGCCAACAAGAGTGATATATAAAAGTTGTTAAACTTGTTTAAATATTGTCGTAAAATAAATAGAGTTAAATATATTATAAGAAGTGTAAGAATAAACCAGAATATTATTTACTACTATCATCTCTGTGAATCCGGACCGTATACCATGCTGTGTACATACAAACTATATCATTTATCAACCTACTCGCTTGGTCGTCTGCCTCCTCCCCTGTCCCCACATCATCTGTCTTGCTTTTGCAAACTGCGCTAGTTGCGTCCCCTGTACATACCAAAGTGTCTCTACAGCTGTTGTTGAATGTACATTTCTGCTCAAGATCCGATCCTTTATAAAGAGAAATATCATCTCTTTTAGTTAAAACGTGACTGTTAGTATACATTGTGTGAAGAAAATATTTTACAACATCATAAATCTGTTTCTTTCGAGTAAAATACTTTTGTAATGAAACTTTTAGCAAGGTCCAATTAATGAAAAGGAATGTTTACCAAAAGTAGGATAAACAGTCAGAAACATTATAATATAATATATATTGGCATTATGTTATTATTATTAGCTACTAAACACATTAAAACAATGTTGTTCACTAAAACTCTGTGTTTGATATACAAATAATTTAAATCTCTTTTGCATCGCGATTGAAAATATCGCAACAGAGTCAATATGGCGCCCACTTGAATGATTACAAGTGGGCCAACATGCTAAAGCATAATCAGGAAAAGACGGAAACGCATCGTCTTTTCCCCAATTGTGTCAGCAAACAATGGCTCTCAAGCTCACGGCGTGTGCCAGAACTATTGAGACTGTCCTAGCTGTTAAACATCCAGGGGGTATACTTTGATAGTTCACTTAACATGGAGACATTGACGTATTACTACGCTATTTTTAGAATAAGTAGTTTTTATCATAACCTGCAGTGTTATTAAACGCTATACTCATTTCGTCAGACGCGAAATACAGCTGTTGAATAAAATCGATGAAATAACATGTCAAACCCTTTGGGGCGGTCGATTGGATGGACATTTGACCTTTGACCCGAGAGTGACATTTTGACACGAAATACGTTTTTGCGCACGCTGTCGTCTGGAAATATCAACAATGACAGAATGTGACATTGCTTCCCTTCTAACTGCGATAAAATTGACGATATGGTGAAGTTGTGTGGAGGGGTTAAATTGTTTGTAGACCTAATAACTTTGGTTTTCCAAAGTTTGAGAATCTTTTGGATTTGGGGAAGTTTATGACCCAATCCCGCTACATGTTTGATTTTGTCGCTACCTTCGGACCGGTCCATGTTTCCAACCTAAGTTGGGATCTTCTCTCGAACTTATTTTTCGAACCTTAATAAAGACACTCGCTGAAGCTTTAGTCTTTGTTCTAGTTTGCAAATGCACGAATTTTGCGTTCAGTTTAACAGTGCGAAAAAATCAACACGCGAATATTTATTTTTCGATATTTTATACACTACCACCAGTTGAAAGAGTCACAATGCCTATTATGAAGACAGCACATGAGCATGGTCATATTATATATTTAACGCATAAATTCATTAAAACAATACAACTTACTTTCTTCGCATGCTTTCTTCTCTGCATTCGAAAATGAGCTAGTCTCGTTTTCACACCTACAAACATTGCTGTCCGTTATTTTACAAACTAATCCACTGATGCAGCTTTCGTTGTTTGTACACGCCTGGTTGTAATCCAACTCTATAGTAGAATAAGGGTCATTGTATAGTTATAGGAAAGGTTTAATTTTATCATAAAGTATTGCAAAATATCAAAACATTACGAGGCATAGCGGACCAATACTACCAGTAACCTCCCGATAAGGAGATGGCATGGTTAGATTTTTGATACATGTACAACGATATTAATGTTGCACCGATTATGCTTGTTTTCATAAGTACAATGACCTTACCAATTAACCTCCGAACACAAATTATAAATCTCAAGCTAACTCAGTCTCTGGGAACTCGAGATATAGAGCGGAAAACCAATTTTATATATGACGTAATTTAGTGACTTGGCTTTTTACCATCGGACCTAAAAACGAATTAGCACTGTATGAACTGTATACAGTATATTTCGTCCTCAGTTTTTTCATATTGTTATATAGGAAATAAATCAGGGTACACTTTAAGATCCTCTGCGCGCTACCATCTAGGCTAACAGGAATGAATAATTTATTAAACTTGTTCTATAAATGTTGTTAAATAAATAAAGTTAAATGTATTTTAATCTAAAAATTATAACAATGAACCAGAATATTATTAACTATTATAATCTCTGTGAATTCGGACCTCATACCATGCTGTGTACATACAAAATATATCATTTATCAACCTACTCTCTCTGTCGTCTGCTTCCTCCCCTGTCTCCACACCATCTTCCTTGCTTTTGCAAACTGCGCTAGTTGCGTCCTCTGTACATACCAAAGTGTCTCTGCAGCTGTTGTACATGTTCAATGCACATTTCTGCCCAGGATCCGATCCTTTATAAAGAGAAATATCATATCTTTTAGTTAAAACGTGATTGTTAGTATACATTGCACGAGGAAAATATTTTACAACATCATTAATTTGTTTCTTTCGAGTAAAATACTTTTGTAATGAAACTTTCAGCAAGTTCAAATCAGCATTTATAAGTAAAGCAAAATTTGAAAAGTTATGTATATTAATATATTTGTATAATCCACATTGTCGCATCATGTATTACCATGGGTTAAAGACAAGGAACAGGATCCGTATCAATGTTACTGTTAACTGTTTTCTTACTCTAGTACAGATTCTGTGCTCAAACCTTTTTTCATTCTTTTGTAATGAAACTTTCAGCAAGTTCTAATCAATATAGCAGAATGTTTATCAAAAGTAGGATAAACGGTCAAAAATATTGCAATAGCATACAAATTGGCAGTATGTAATCATTATTAGCTACTGAACACATTAACACAAATTAAGTCACTAAAGCTGTGTTTGTTATACAAATCATTTGAATATCTTCTGTATCGCGACTGTAAATATGGGTACAGAGCCTGCATGGCGCCAACTTGAAACACTACATGATAACTCAGAATGAATTATCATACCATAACATTAAAGTTCTGGAAAACACGTATATTTTCAAACGTGTGTATTTGGAATTCAAATATTTATCATAGGAGAACATGTTATAATTATTACAATGTATGTCATTAACTGAAGTTCAATATGCAAATGGAATGATACTTTTGTTATTGGCGTGTAATAACACTTTTCATAGAAAAAAGGTTTTCTACAATAACCTGCGGTGTTGTTAAATGCTATGCTCATTACGTCAGACGACATTAAAGCTGTTGAATAAAAGTGGAGAAATAACATGTCAAACCATTGAATAACACCATTTTGCGCTGTTGATTGTATGGAAATCTGACCTTTGACCCAAGAGTTACAAATTGACCCGAACTCCGTTTTTCTGCACGCTGTTGCCTGTAAATGTCAACAATGGCAGACTTTGACATTACTTCCCATCTACCGGCGGTCAAGATTGGCGATATGGGGATGTTGTTTGTCGACCTAATAAATTTGGTTTTCCAATAATTGAGATTCATTTGAATTCGTGGAATTTCTGACTGAATCCCGATACAAGTTTGATATTGTCGTTACCCCAGGTTGGGAACTACACTTGTTTGTTAATTTGAGAACTTTAAAAAAAGACACTCGCTTAATCTCGGGTATTTTAAAAAGTTTGAAAATTAACTTACGAGAGTTGAATATACGTGATAAACCACAATCACTCGTTATGGAACCTCTATAACTACGATGATTGATGAAATATTACAACATACCGCTCAATCCGTCATTCTCTATATGTTTAATTTATATACATGACCACATACTGTAAAAGCGGACATTTTCGGTGTATGGAAATGCATGCGTTTTTTGTGTTCAGCAAATTATCGCAAAAAATATCCAAACTCGAATATTTTATTTCCAATTATAATAAATATACGGAATATATATAATTTTACAAAATATTGCCAATGCAAAAAATTAAACACTACTACCAATTGAAAGAGTCACAATGCTTATTATGAAGATAGCACATGAACACGGCAAGGATATATTTTTACTTCATAAACTTAACAAACCAATTAAACTTACTTTCTTCGCATGCTTTCTTCTCTGCATTCCAAAATGAGCCAGTCTCGTTTTCACACCTACATGTACGAACGTTGTTGTCAGTTTTTTTACAAACTAATCCACTGATGCAGCTTTCGTTGTTTGTACACGCATGGTTGTAATCCAACTCTATAATAGAAAAAAGGTCATTGTATAGTTATAGAAAAGGTTTAATTTTATCATAAAGTAAGTATTGCAAAATATCAAAACATTACGAGACATTTTTTTCTGTTTTACGTTTACACATTTTAATGCATTTGTGACAACAAGGGTGCCGGGATACAAAACTATTGGTTGATATTGATATGCTGCTGGACTACTATGATGAAATGAAATTAGCCTCCAACCATATTGTCCATGTTTCACAACAATGATTCTGATGTCATACTTAACCTGGGTGACACTTCACGATGACCCTTGTATTGCTACAGTCTATACAGTTCTCCCCAGTCGTAGGACACTCGGAAACATCCGTCTCGTTACCTAAACAGGAATATTTCACGTGTTCCCATGAAGTTGGATTTTCATGTTCAGTCGATCCAGTTTGTGATTCACCAGACCTGTTCAAATAAACCGATGTTGAAAATCTTAGACAATTTTGTAAGCTGATGTATTGTGATAAAATACGTAGGAGTATGCCCTCCTATCATTGCTTTTACAATATATCTTCAGCACACACGCAGGCATACACATATAGGGAGATATTAGCCAGGTGGCATAGGACTAGTAGTATCGCCTGATAAGCCAGCTCCTGCGAATTCCTCAAAATTGTATTGATTAATGTATGTGCTTATTGTATAAATTATATATCTGTGTACTGTAAAGCGCTTTAGAGTGGCTTATTCTAGCTAGATAGGGCGCTTTATCAAATGTTGTATATTATTATTATTATTTACTGCGTAGCATATTGGTGTCTGCTCGATTTTAATATATTTCGTTCGCTACCCTTAAAACACAGCTGTGATGTCATCCTTTGTTCTTCTATACATTATATAGTAGAAAGTACAACAAAATACCAGTAGCTGTCCATTATTAAGCTGTAACTGTCCATTACTGTGTTTAATAATGGACAGCTACTGGCATAACAATGGACAGTTACAGGTAACAAAAAAACCTGAAATACGCACCAGCATTTTAGAAGAAAATCCCCAATTGATTTATTCAACAAATGGATTTGCTAGACATACATGTATGTACCACAGACTTAGTTAGCATCTAATTCTTATCTAATTACAGGTATGTATATCAAATGTTATCAATCGAAGCACTACAGATAGTTATTTTTGATCCATAAATAATCCAGCTGACCGTATCACTGTTGAATTTTAATGAGGAAAAGGTAGTTGAGAACAAATTAATCCAACACAATCCTGAACAACTTGCTTGATGAGGGAGTACGGTAATCTAATAATTATTTCGAAATAAGAATATTGATGAAATGGGGGGGAATCTGCAACTGATTCAAGAATAATCCTACAAATCCTCACAAACAATGATCCATACTTGGAGGTAGAATGAATCCAATAGACATTTCCTTATGTTTCATGGATATAGTGGTTATCTCCTGGAACTGCCACCAGTGTTGGTTTAGGTGTTACTTGAGGTTTTAATTGTTTTGAACTCTCCTTCAGTAATTTTTCTATGCATGCAGTCTAAGTGCCATTTTAGTAAACTTTCACGTTGTTGTCTGTATCAATCATCATTTCATTACAATAAAAGTCTTTAAAAGTACTGCTGAAAGCAGTATCGTCATCTCCTGAGAATTACATGTTCTCACTTGAAATGCAAAGGATTCACTATATCAGTATTTGGACATACAAATCATGTGCATTTCCAAATATAGTCATGCTACTAGTAACTGTCCAATAAGTTAACAATATGCATTCATGTATGAATGACCATAGCTCATGCTGCATACACACATGCACATCGTCATTGTTAGCTTCATTACCTGTATATTGTTCAGTAATTGTCCATTCTTAACACAAAATGTGTCCTTTATTAATACAAAGGGACACTGTACTTTCAGTAGGAGAAAAGCCTCAAAACGTCCATTCTACCATACGAGCATCGATCGGTCCACTCTCTCAAAGAATGGACAGTTTTTGGCCTTCTCCTTCACATTTTTCACTGCTAATACTCTGTAACAGTGTGTAATTTTCTGAATTTTATTACAGTAAAGTTTCAGGGCCGATCAAAGTCTAACTAAAGTATAAACATGTAACTGAGCGAGATCCGGTAACATTAGCCAACCCGAGGCGCAAGCCGAGTTTTGGAGACTACATAATCTTAGTCCGAGAGTAGATTTTGGAACAGCCTCGATTTAACTTGGACATTTGTGCCACGTAACTACTTACCTGAGGCCAAACTGTTTGCATACCACATTAGTGTTGTTTTGAGTCCAGCATTCCGAACAGACACCACCCCACTTCAATATACCATCACTGTTTTCCCGGAAAACCTCAACCGCAGCCCTTTCTATTTTGTTACCAACTAGTCGGACTGCACCTGATAAAAAATCGTACAGAGAACTCTTTTTGGAAGCATTTCAAAATTACGTGTCATAGAAATGATGAAAAGCCAACATAATTTAGAAATCTGTTTAATGAGCGTTAACTCACCTATGCATGTAACTTGAGCCCCTGACGAACAGTCGTTCAGTTCGCATTGTCTGTTGATTTGGGAACAGTTATGTAAATACGGTTCGTTTCCTTTGCAGTTGTATCCACCAGAAGTATCGTTACCATGGTTACCAGTCATTTTTGTTGTGTCTTCGGAACGCTTTATTCCTCCACTTGATAAACAGAAACACAAATTATGCTAATATCGAATGCCATTTATCAATACATAAACCGTGTAAACAAAGGGGAAACGTTTTTAGTGTCCTATATCAAACAGTATGGTAGTTTGGTTTTGTACAAATAACAATCGCGACGGAAAATATAAAATAATCGCGATGAACGTAATTAAGATAATAGTTCGCTGTATCTATTATTTGATGTTATAAATATATATTATTTTCAGAGTATCATTCAAACTTCGGGATCAGAACATTTCACCAAGACATAATTTTCACTTCATCGATACATATATATATATATAATATGTTCAGATTTCATTTAAAATCATTACAAACCACAAGATTATGGTAACATCGCAATATATGCATATACAGAAACATATATTATACCAAAGTCCAAAATCAGCTTTACACATGCAATGACATTAAGACAACAGACGTATATTAATATTTAATGTCAAGTGTGTGACAGAGTGGCGTAAAGAAACGGGGCTTATTATTATGCCAATTTCAGGGACTATAAGTCCGCCAGCAGAGGCAACCACCATGTCACATAAAAAACACTAGAAATACGGAGAAATGAAGCACCTGTAAAGTACTTGTAACTTTTTACACTTTTTACTAATATCACAGAATCCTTTGACATATTATTTCGATTGATTATAGGGAGTTATGCCCCTTTAATGACAGTCTTGTCGTTAATAATTTATTTCACCCCAATGATATTCTAGTTTATTGCATTGTCTTCTATTTGATAAATAGCAATTATCTGCCAGTAAACAATAAATAAATGTATTTTGACCAGATCGTGAGTTGATTTACACATTCATCAAAACACCTCCCTGTTAAATAACAACCTGACAAATGAAAAAACGAAATATTGAAGAGTCAACAAAATCGCAATTCGAAAACAAAATCAATAAAATTAGAACACAACTTGAATAAAGACAGAAACCATTTATGTGGAGATCTTTGAAATCACACAAAGAGAATAGGACGTGGTGTTCCGGAAGCTTCATCGACAACATCAGTCATGTAAATCTAAGATGAATCCAGGAATGCCAAGTCCTCATAGCGAGAACCGGGACAGTGAGAACGACACAAGGCAAACTAACGACGAAATAGCGCATTTCCCAAAGAGATCATGATAGCGACAATAACACTTGTCCGTAATGTTCGGAATGGAATTCAGTGAGATAGCACTATAACGTCGGCATCAGATCCGCGCTATCACAAGAGGCAAGCACGCCAACATACCCTGTCTCCTGCATACACACGCGCAAGCACGCATACACTAAGCACATGGAGGCACGTCCTTAAATGACATTGGCTGTAAATAGGACGTTAAACAAAATTAAACCAAAATCATCAATCTTCATCTTTGTTGTAAGTTTACTCGTCAGCAGTGTAGCCGACACCTTTCACGGAAGTCGTGATATTCGAAACAAGCTTTTGAATGCCGTATCAACTGCGACATGTAAACATCGTAGGTTTGGGAAGAAGCGATGTTATTATCAAAGAAGGGAATCCGTCC
>JAUMHH010170748.1:0-16222 GCA_032359455.1 Chlamys rubida | reverse complement strand
GTGGACCAATATTTACTGATGGACAATGAGGTAATTGCATTTTACATTACAAAGTACACGAAGTATTTATACAAAAGCTTAGCGTACAGTTGTAAGGTTAATTCCCATTTACTTTCTAACATTGCCATCAACAAACCAACAATTATCAGATCCTACATACACTGATTAGTTTCAATAAAGACACACGAACTGGAATGTCCACATAGGTGTAACTCAACGATCACTGTTAGTAAAATATTAATTTAATATCCTTACTGAAGAGGCCGATTGAAGGTCTCTTTCAATTCTGCAAATATTATCTACACTGTGAGTTTTTCTAAGATGATCTCAAATAAACGAAGCAATACCAGGTTGACTTTGTTATTATGATCAATTTAAACGAAAACTCATACCAACATGAACCAACCTGGAATTTATCTGACAGTGAATATCTACTCTGATAGATCGTCCTCAATTATTTGGTAGAATATTCATAATCTAGAATACTGTTAAAACAATGTTTCTTTCTTTCTTTTTAGGTCTATTTGTTTAGCAATTGGTCGTATCTTGACTATATGTTGTACAGACGTTATCTTGCCCAATTGGGACTCAAACGACTCATTATAAGCTTTTTAGGTCATGTGATACAATATTAATACGGTCTTTCTACGGACGAAAACACCCCATGAGTAATGACAATGTTGTGACGAAGCACTGATATTGAGTTTTTTATTGTTTTGGAGTGACTCCACTTTCTTGTGGTAAGTCATCCTCGATACTCCAGGGGTTACTCTCACTTTCGCTCTCTGCATCACTGGAATATGAATTAGCAAAATCGAAGGCTCAGTGTGCGCCACCTTGTGGATGAGACAAGAAGACTAGTTTGATCATGTGATGTACATAAAAAGAATCTCGCAGAAACGAAACGGTAACATTGACTTGCTTTGAAGTCGGGTGGCGCTCCTCTTTAATTGTCAAAGGACAGGTATCAGCCAAGCGATTGGTCAGGTTTTTTTACCATAGACCAATCAAATTTCTTGCCGCGTGCCTTCAATTTTGCTTTGACATATCAAAGGGGTGCAGAGAGTGTAAGTAAGCGAAACCCCTGGATATCGAGGATGAAACAAAGACTATCAGTGTAATATGTCATGAGCACTAATCATCATATAAAAATTTGTTTGAAGCACAATAAAGGATCAAACGATTTTATTTATAATTATCTAAGATGTCATCATACTTATAAAGTCAATTTATGTATGTAATAACTGATATTTCCGTCCAACTGCTTTAATTTCATCACTCTCAAAACATGGTTACTTTTTTATATTTTTACAGTGTAAAATGACCTCTTACAGTATGGCTTAAAACCCTTTTTATTTGTATGCTGTGAGAGACTCAAGATTTCCATAACTGATTTGATTAATGTCAATTTTATTGGGTTAATCATAGAAGCTCGTTGAATATACATAATAATTCATTCATTCGAATTTATATCAAACATAATTAGTTTGTCCTTGATATCCGCTTTACTTATTATACGTGTATATTTGTTGGTCATAACAGAGAGTGCAAATACAGAAATTGTTATACATATTTAAAGCAAAATCGAGTCTTTTAAGCTAAACTAAACAAAAATGGTTGATAACAAAAATGTGAATGTGTATATTTTCATCGCCAAGCGTGCCAGTTGCAGCGAGCTCTTCAGTCGCGCTTCCTTCTAAACCTTTTTGATGTACAGTTCAGACAAAGGTGATAAATAATAAGTTAAAAAAAAACTTAAGTTTTCTTTTAATTTGCGGAACAATATTTTGTCAAAATCAGTTTAAAATGGTTGCACAACCATTATTCTTAACAATTTAAAATTACTAAAATATTTTTATTCTTGCGATCTTAATCATGACCAACAACTGTACATTAACCTTACTCTATGTCTGCAAAGTACATGTGTTATAAGTGGGACACCCATGTGATCACTGTTTGACATATAGCTAGGCGCACCCATTGACCTACACCTGATATGACAAAGTGTGTTATAAAGTAATACTTTTTCGAAATGAAAGTTTAAAGAACAAATAAGTTATCCCGCTTTAAATATAGAAGTGGGAGCAGAAAAGGCGGCAGATAATACATTTTCTATCTTTTCTATATTAGTTTTTCAAAAAAAATATAATTACATGAATGAAAGACCTAATACATTTTTGAAAATGTGTTTAATTTTGATTTATGTCAAACGTGATTTCTATCATTGAGGTGACACAAAGCTAGTCATATTTGACGTAAAATTGGATATACTACGTCCTTTTATTGTGCATATAATGATAATTATCTCGAACTCATTTCAATTCCATCTGATCCTACACAGCTCGATGAAACTCGTTTCATAACAATTTTATATAATGGGAACTCGATTCAAAAGTACGGCAAGCAATCAAAATAAATGATTGACAAGTACAACCATTGTTAAAGCTGTACAATAGAAACAGTATATACCGAGCGTGAACGCATTCCCCTGTCGGTATAACACTAACGTACCACCTAGAGTAACGATCTCCTTCACACGTTAACCTCACATGTCACTCATTTCAACGACAGCCATTGTCTCTATCACGCTGGAATATCTAAATGTTTGTCTAATCATATCTTCATTATCTCACTGACGAGTAAGAGCATTGTTATCAAATAAATCAATTTCTTTCCCAACAAGTTGATTGTACTCCGTAATAACATTGCTACCTGGAGCATGCGATACACATGGAGTCATGGCGTCATCAGCCGTAGTGCCAGCCTGACACTATCTACGTGTGCACTAAGATACCTGCTTTGTTTACACCGGTCGTAGCTGGGAAATAAAAGCATTGAAGGAGCATCACATCAAGAAGAATATGTCAAAACATCACCATAGATGAAAGACGATCGGAGAATGCATTAGGAGACGCATTGGAATTTAAAGAATGAGCGATATAACAACATTAATAGGTATGTATACGCTCTTCGATCGCTGGGCACTAAATCCTTTCAAAGCAGTATTGGATAAAAAAAAACCTAGCACGAGCTGTCATTTGCATAAGAGATAGATGCAGCGGCAGTGTGATCGTTAAAACTTTCCAGTTGGCCATTATTTCTCTCCGATAGTTAGAACACATGTGTCATCAATGACGAGGGGAGGTAACTCGACTAGTTTGCTTGGTTACCTTGTCGTTGTATTCTGGATCACGTGACCTCAATAGACAAAACGTAGAGGTAGTGTAGATAAGGAGGTTCTCTTGTGAAATTTAAAAGTGCTGTGCGTTTTAATTGATGTATATACACACACGACATTTAACCACAGGTAAGTTTTCTTGACGATTGTTTTCTACCTAATAATTGTTTTGTGTTTCTGAACGAAACGACAGTAGTATTTTGTTTCTAATTATGTTTGTGTGATCTTTGATTTGTTGATGACGGCAACTGTAATTATATTTTTTGTGTATTATAATCACATATAGTTTAACGGCTACAACATGAATAGAGTAACTTTGTATGTAGGATACAGCCACAGATTGGTGTAGTATTACAGTAGTACGTTGTAAAACAGGCTGTCTGTCGAAGTCATTTGTTTGTCGGCTATTGTTGGGGGATTGTTTATCACTATAATGAAACATGAAATGATCGATTTTACGCCTAGTGGTTGTTTGAACACTAACCCCTTTGTCAACAAAAGGAGTCAGAACAGCAATTATGGGGACAAAACAGGTTATTTAGGTTTAGCTGTACTAAGCATATTGAATCAGTATTGACACTTTGTAACGATTGGGAACAAATTATGTATATATATCATAGTATATATACCAATAGTAACATGTTAACTATGAACCGCCTATGAAGCAGTGGAAGTAGGTATGGCTAAGGTTGGTCTTACTTCAGTCTGTACTTCGACATGTGTTTGGGAAACATTTTATTAGAATTTTTGTGAATTTATCGTTTGTAACACAAAATAAACCGTGTTGTAAACGTAATAAAATGTAACCGAATGGTTCGAATTTATTTCATGTGAGGAAGTACAGGTACCCGAAAAACAATAAAATAGCAATTGGAAAAGTTTCGACCAGTTAAACTTGGCAATGTATTCTTTTATGGGTGTAAATATAAATGTAGGTATAAGAATACTCCGATGTTATACATTGTACAGATAGGTTGAAGTGGGCTCGACACGACATATTTAACACAGGCCGAGTCAGATCAACTTACAATCTTCAGAACAGTAACTCCTTATTCCAGGATGAAATTATTTTAAAAAACAAATGCTTATTAAATATTAAAGATATTACTATGTCTTGCGAAATAAACGTTCGACTGTACGATTCCTGTACAGAAACATTATGATTTGATTTTGTCTTGTGACAGCGTAAAGCTAACAATACACTGACCCACTTGTCAGGTAATTGTAGTGTATGGTTGATCGAGGGACAAGAATGAAGGCAATACTATTAATACCTGGCTGATAAAGGAGAGCTGTTCAACAATACAGCCTTGAACTGTTTATTTAACTGCTTATCAACACGATTACGTTCAGATAGATCTCAAAGATTGCCCCAAGCCTAAACCTTAGACATGTCCGATTCTTCTACACAAAACCACTTCAGCTTCTCGATTTCCACAACATGGCGACGGGGAGCATTCTTTTATTTTGTAAAAACACACAACAATAACATGCTAACATGTATTTTTAATAACAATATTCGGTTAATGGTTATTTCCTTCAGTTCTTGTTTGGGGGACAGGTCAGTGCTATGTTAAGACTGATATAGACTGGCGTTACCTACCGTTAAAATGGTTTCTAATTGTGGATAGGTAACGATCCACTACTTACAGTGTGCTCGTTAATCATCGAATCAATATTGGTTCATATATGTGTAGACATCTTGCTCTTAGTGGTGTGTTATATCGCAAACATCAACATCCAGCGCACACTGTGAGATATACATAAGTTCAAGTTAATGGCTGAATGTATTTTATCAGATTTGTGTTTTGTAAATTTGTCGTGTCACGCAATACAGGAAAGTTTTTGATCTTCTTGATTTGCCATTCGATTGCATTTAATAATCACTGGAAATACGAAATTGGAAGCACCTATTCAAAAATTTCATTTGTCGACCTAAAGCCAAACAAATTATGTCCCCGTTGTTAATTATATAAGTATTTCTCACATACAAATAACGCCTTTATATGTTACTAAACTTACTGGTTTTTGTTATCTTAATTGGTTTCCTTGATATGTGATATATGTTTTTGTAATATGTGTTGAACCCAATAACGGACAAAATTGTTTTATGTTATACCAAAGGAAATTACAAAAAAAATCGAATTTCAATGTCCTGCTTTAATAGTTTGGTAGGAAATTAGTGTTATTTAATAGGCCACATAACATACCAGAACCCTCTCCCGTTAAGTTGATAATTGCTTAATACATTTTTTATTTTCCGCCGGAGCATAAATTTATTTAAATGTGTATGCGTTTGGTCATGGACACTGTTCTACGAACTATTGCGAATATTTCCAGTACAGTTAATAATAGTTGAACGGATCTTTGTGGACCTAACAACACCATGTGAACATATACTATACATAGACATTGACTTTACTTATAAAGACAATTAATGTAATGTAATGTGACTGGCCGATAACGACTACCGACTAATCCCATCGAGACAATAGCATACCCACAGATCACTGATAAAGGCGGCATGGGTGGATGGCCTCGATCAACTTATGTTAGTCAGGCAGGTCAACTTAAGGGGTAATGGTGCACTTGACTACCAAACTCCTAGTAAACACATTGTTTCGTGTCATTCATGCCGTTATATTCCCATAATTTACACGAACTGAATCAGTGAAGAGAATTTGTAAGGAGTAGGTTTTAATTGATTAATTTTAATGAAAACGGGTTCATATTAATATACATCTGACAAATATATGTATTTTAACGAGGAATATGATGGGCTTTTTTATTTTTCAAAAGATCTTACTTGATAATAAAGAGGTCATTCAGAATGACTACTCTATAATGAGTTTCTGTCCAATTTGTGTATTGGTAAAAGGAAGGATATCAGCGTATCTTACATTTAAAACGAGTCAGTTGAATACTGCTAAATGAAATGACAGCTATGTGTAGGTCTAAATTCATTTTGAATGGATATGGTTCTTTTCTTATTAACAAAAGAGAAAACATTAACAAAATATTCAAAACGTTATCTTAGATCGCATAATGTTTACATTAATGCGTGCCTTTTAATATAAATTTGATGGTCAAAGTATGCAGTTGTTATCGGTCAGTATATATAACATATAAAACATTTTTTTCGTGAAAATATATGACATATCCTATATTTTCACCCTTGCTTATAGATTAACATGAAATAGGAGTTTAAAAAGGAAGTTTAAAATTCACTTGAATTCTAAATCATGTTTTCTGCCGCTTGCTATATTGTCTGTAATAAGATCGTTTATTGGTGCTCCTTTTTGCCATTAGAGATATTTACACTGTCACGTAGGGCGGCCATTATTTATCATAGTGCTTACCAAAGCGTCGATAAACTCTGTACACAAAGACAACAATACTAACATACGGGCAATCAATACAACTATTTTACTGATTTCATTCTCAACAGCTTGTGTCGCTTCGAGGGGACATTGAGGAAAAACGCTATGACCGAAGTCTTTTCACTTATCGTTTGTCAATTAAATTTAAATGCCTAGATATGAAATTCAAGAAAGGAGAATAAACTTGAAACCTCTGCTGAGGTATACAATCGATGGAGCTATTGTGTAGACTTTCACCAGAAAGGTTGTGTAAACATCGATGCATGGTATTTCCACACTTATTGTAAGGCTGATTCAGAACTCGGTTTGGTCGAGACATCAAAATAGATCTAATCATTCGATCTAACTGCCTTGAAATGGTAATTTGCTATACTTTTGGTTTTGAAAATGTAAAAAATTATGTGTTTTTTTTATACTTTTTATTAGGTAGCGTATTTTAACAGTTGAAGTTCTCAAGATGAATAGCAAAAAGTCCTTCAGATATAAACTTCTGGTGCGTCTGCAAATACTATAATAATGAAAGGCATATAAATAGCCAGTGAGACTGCAGGCAAAAAAATACGATTAAACACACACTCGAAAGCCTAGCTCATTATCTGTTCCGTGCTGTACCCAGACGGTTAGGGATAGGAGCTCACTGAACATAGGTGTCCCTGACGGGTATCGAGCAGTTGTTTAATTTCGAGGTAAGACTCACTGATATTGTTTCTGATGTTTACAATATAATAGTAGGTTAACTCCTTACATGTAAACAGTAACGACATGGATACATATATAAAGAATGTTTTGGGTGTTATTTATAAAATGTACCTGAGAAGCACGTGCTGTTTTCAGTCCCATCCAGTTATGGATCATATGTTTCACCTGGGTTTGGATGTCTTTCATTCCAAACGTTACATTTTACATTTCATTATTGTACAGCAATGATCTGTTTAATTAATAACAAACACGTTTGTAATTGAACGAGAAAATTCATACTGTTGTCGGATTATATCTTTGATTGGCATTAGTTTATAAACATGATTTTGTTAATCACTAGGAATTTGAAGAAAGAATCGATGCCGAATATCATATGGAAAAATGAAAGCGTATTTCAAAAACTAGTATATCAATGCAGAATATTACTTATTATACTATGTATCATATTGAAACAATGAAAGCGGGTATCCATAGATATATAAAAACAACTTAATTTATGTTAAACTAAAACGTGTCCTCTTTCAGAAATATTGCCCGTGGGAAAATACATAGAACTAATTCGATGTTCTTGGCGTCTTTGGCTATTCATTATAATATTTGCTTATGTATTTCGACCACCAGCCATAAAATCATAATTCAGTTATTACTTGAAATAAAAATTATCAAGAGTATGTCAACTAAACCTTGTCATACCAGTTATTAACATAATTAAAAAAAGGTTTGGGATAAAAGTTGGATATGTCAGTGTATACGATTAGACAGTGTGATTATAGTCCTTTCACAGCCATTGGGACACCTGTAATTCACGTTCTGTTAAGGCGTATTCAACCCACTTAACATGGCATCAAAACTAGAATATACGCATAATTGGCGTGGTGTTTAGAAACCGCTTTGGCAATTTGCTTTCATTATCTCAATTGCTCTACGTGCAGGTGTGAATGCCATGTTGTATGCTACCTGTCGACTCAACTTTTACCTGGACGATATGAACAGTACAGCATTGACATGAGCTAGCCGTGATCAACATTCTATACGTTTATTTTTTTAAACTGTTCGTATAGAATTCATGTTATCTAATATTACGCGATCAGTGTTGTGTGACGGATTTTTTTCTTCAGTTTCAATAGGGTAGCTTTAATCAATGGAATCACGCAAATGTGTTCCTACATCAGATATGTATGTATTTTAATGATAATGAGACGCTATGACAAACGACGGTGTTACTGTCATTCATAGCAGTTTTCGTCAGAAATTTACATAAAGGTTTTAATGTCTTTATCAAATATTGATAAGTCCGAGTAAGTCTGTAGCTCAAAAGAGTTCTTCAGACAATGTTTATTAACAAATAAAAGAATGGCCTAGTATTAAATATTCGATTCCTTAAAAGAGTCTGCCATACATTTATCGACCAATATACCTGTGTATACTTGCTTGTAAATGTAAACCATGGCATACACTAGCTATTTGATTTTGATTTCCAGTTCAACATTCCGTTCAATTGATTTGTTTACGTTGTAACACGAAATCCAGTCAACTGTATGAAACACCCAATTTAGAACTGACGTGTTTTGACCATAGCAATACCACAAGAGTAAGTGCTTATCTGATTCCAAATACAAAACTTAACATTATGAATTAAGTCCGCCACACGAAAGCGTCAAGCCAATGTATATATATTTTCAGTGGCTGGTTTAACGTCATTCTATCTTTACAGAATGTGCTAGAACATACTGTAAAAGTTGAAATTTTCGTGGTTGTGAAAATTTCGCGTTTTTCGCATTGAGATTTGATAACCGCGAAATATCATCACGCGGATATTTATTTATAGATAATAGTTAAATGTATATATTTCAGAATTGTTGCCAGCTGGACATTTTCTATACCGCGATTAGTTTAAAGGGTCACAATGCGAACATTTCCACTGTAGTATGTTCTACAAACAAAACAGTAGTTTGTCACACACAACAACGTGTGGTTGTCTATATTGTGCTTATACTGGCATTAATACCGTATTTTTTTTTATTTCTAGGAGTTCACAGCGCAACACAGCTGGTGTTGTCACTGAAGGACGAAACCAGATCACAACCTACAGCTTTCGAATAACAGGACTAAACTGCCTAGACAGGAAACAGCACAATCAGCAAAGATGGCGGATAGGAAGTCAGCATCGACAGATGCGGGACCGGTCAAAAAGACGATGAAGCCCGCAACCTCAGGACCAACTATAGTGGGATTGATGGCATCTAAGCGATTAACGAGCAAACTGACGTCAAAGCTCGGTAAAGATCGCAGGTCTTCGTCGATAGCTGCAAGCAACGTCCACATCGAAAAGGAGCCTAGCTATCGGATGGAGCCCAACCTTAAATTCAGCTCAGTAAAGGCCCGACAAATCCTTGAGGATATCCTATCGTCTCGGTTAGAAAGATATAGATATAATTCTAAATTTGCGAGAAATATGGCAAAAGTGTTAAGTGACGAAATAAAAGACCAGATGAAAGCTCTACATTACGATCGTTACAAATATATCTGTGTGGTATACATTGGAGAGGCCAAAGACCAGGCGATGGCGCTCACGAGCAGATGCGCATGGGACAATAAATACGACAATTCAGCAACATATACGTACCAAGGATCCTACCAAGGGAAAGCCTGGTTTTGTAACGCGTCTGTGTTTGGGGTTTACAGGGAATAGGCTCTACATCACGACAATAGACATCAAAAATGAAAGAAAACCAACAAGACATACTGAACAAAATATGTACGTGAAACCTATGAAATGGAAAGTTTGGATAACAGATTACTACGCAAAACCACAGATACAGTGCATTCAAACTGTCAGAAAGTTTGAAATATCGACTTTAGATCCGTCCGTTATATGGTTGGAGGCCATGTATGAACTCTACATAGAACTGTTTCAGAAAAGGAGAATAACAAGTCGTGTATAAACTTTTATTCTTATGAATCATTTAGGTATCATTCATGTTGTTATTACTACGGAGTCGATGATGCTTTTGCAAATAGTCATGATGTATGGAATTATGTTTAAAAATATTAGAATTTCTTGTTCATTTACGATTAAGATAATTTTGTGATAGTTTATTTGTCAAAGTAACATATTGATTGCTGGATTTTAGGGGGATGTTTTGTTTGGCGACATTTTGATAGATTATATTTCAGGTAATTTTCTGTATATATTTGCTTACGTAATGTCGAGACGGACCCTCCGTTACCTTCTGCATTTATGCCTATGTCTTTATAAACAAATTGTGATAGTATTTTTATTTTGCAAACATTTTCTAATTTTGTCATCTATACAAGCCATTTTACATTTTATTGTGCGATTTGTTTAAACATTTACATAGTTGTACAACACCGGGATAAACTACCATTTGTACACCGACTCAGTAGATTCCTGTAGAAATCATTCACGTTTAGCTGTAATACATTTTGTACTTTTTAAATAAATCTATTTATACATCTCCCATAAATGGAGCGTTTTGCTTTCAAAAAGTGTGCATTTTAAATCCCTAAAAAACCAACATGGCCACGTAGTCATTGTAGGAGTGAAGCTGATCGCAATTGACATCAAAGCCGTCCTACCAGATGATTCTGCGTTTTGACATTCAACACAAACAAAACTAACTGCTTTGAGATTTGATCTACTTAGAAATTATGTTAGCACAGAATCGCTTCCTACGAATCTGTGTCGATTAAAAAAGTCAGTAACTCAGAAAAAAGGCAACTTTGCATCATACTCCTAGATTAGACATGAATAAATATGACAAGTGTCGCATAATATAAGTTGCATTTCCTTTTACTTTGGTGTCTTCTCGGTTAATGCTCAAGCTTTCATGTCTAAATGAGGTCTGATTTCGACTAAGTGTGTTACACTTTAGTGTATACATGTACATATTATATATTTTTTTACTAAGAAAAAAATCGTCTAGTCACGATATTAATCAAGCCTAGTTTTGGTCCATTTTGGAACGTGAGGTGCTTGAAATAACTTTATTAAGGAATTTTCAACATTAGATTGTCAAATGGTGATAAATTAAGTTTTGTGTATGATATTATACAGTGTATTTGCTTTATAAACAAGTGGTCTTCTGTTCCTTAAGCTTGCATGACCCCGTCTAAGGAAAACATATCAGTAACCCAGTTAAAACTGCTGAGTTCTTGTCTGTGTAATTGAGATTTTAGATATCTCAATTACACATAAAGTAGGCACTGTAGTACGACACAGGAATATGCTTAGTAATCAAGTAGATGAGTACACATTGATTACAAACACAAACAAGACAACACGAACTAGCTAATTAAATTATACACATGGAACCATTAAGATTGCCGGTTATAAATCACAGAACAAACGACATGATTGCTAGTATGTAATTGGTATAGACCGTGCTTTGGACCACGTGCACAGCAAATCATTGTACATGGTACATGCTGATCAATTCATACACAGTGCCCTTTATTCTTATCAATCGTTAATAATTTTTAGTATGGTTATTCAAGATTTGATTTAAATCCCAATTAAAGTCTCAATTTTTTATATTTGTTATATTTCTAACTAAACAATATCCCAAATCTTCGTTTTACATCTTTTGGTATCAGGTTCGACAAGTCGTAAACATAAAGACCAATTATATTAATATTCCTGTAATCACAATGAAATAGGACATTGAAGGAGAAACATTAATATTCATGAATATTTGTGTGTGGTAGAGTTTTCTCTCTTGTTTAATAACACATTTATAACAGCAATTTTATGTTACAGTTACCTCCCTTGATAAATAATAATGTCGTTGGTGATATCAATGCGGTATTTTTGCTAATATTTAAAATATTTTTAAATCTATTTATCAAGTTGAAATAACTACTAAAAATACTTTATGGATTTCATTTTGTGGAACATTTTTGGAATGGTGGTGAATGTCACAATAATGTTACATATAGCCTTAAGTGATAATGTATTCCTTTGAACAGCACTTAAATCTATTGACATATTGTTATGCTTTTATTCTGTGATATGTTTATAGTTTCAAAAGAATTTCTCATTTTGATAGAATATTTAATTGAATAATGTATTTAAAACTGTCTACCGAACTTTTGAAATGATAAATTACTACACAGTCATATTTTAGGAAGAACAGCATAATAATCAACTTCGACAAAAATAAAATACTGATTTTTTTTCATAGTTTTCAGAAAATGGATTTAATTATAACTTTGTAAAAAATCGACTTTTCGAAAAATAATCGGAACATTAATTGAAAATTATTTAATTTGATATTGTTAGTTTAGATGAAATTTAAACATGCTCATAAGAGAAAACAAAATCCATGAGTTTTTCAGCTGTGTAATAGAGGTAAATACTGTATACAAATCCTATTGAAAAAATCCACGGAATATTTCGCGAGAAGTAGGAAACACACTATTTCCGACAATACATATGTTATTAACGAAGTAGGCTTATACGAGGTCCACGTGACATTCAATAGGTTTTTGACTCTCACTTTATTAAATAAGAACGAACCAAATACACGATGTCATACTTATTTTTTATCACATTTCTCACCGAAATACCATTATTGACATACCTGTTTCATATGTGTTTTCTTTTCTACTCGACAAATTTAGACATTTACGGGAGAGTACATGGGTTTTAAATGTCGTAGCATGTTGTCAAATTCCAAGGCATTATTTAAGTATTTATATATTACTAATGCAATGAAATTCTGGTATGTACTGTATACTCGACTGAATAACTTACGACATTAATGATTTAATTAATTATAAATATAAAAATATAAGACGTTGTCAAAAGATAATTATAGATTATCAACGTCTCAAGTAATAAAGACGTTCTACTCAAGTCACCAGGTAAGCTTTTAAGGTAAACGTTTGGGGTCGTTTAGGTCGGTTATATCTTTAACATCATTTATACTTGGGTGGCGAATTACACTAACTTAAGTGTTAAAGTATATATATCAATGAAAACGGGTTATCATGACTTGAACAGAATAATATGTTTTGATGGTTAAAAGTCGTAATAATCGTTTATAGTTTCAAGTTTTATTCATTCACTCCGACACATTTACGTGTGTAACAAGAGGTCACATACATATAGTAAATATGATACATGACGTGTGAGGATTAGTACAAAATTACAACATTTTCTGCAAATAAGGATACTTGACTATAGCATACTTACATAGAGAAGGAGCACAACCTTATACAGAAATTAAGTTAATATTTTTTCAAGCTTTTCTAGGAATCTACAAACTTTTGTGTAAATTTTTACATTAAATATATTAAACAATCCTTGCATTTTTATTTGACTTGGATAAGTAAAATAATATCTTAGTATATATTTCTCTCTTAGACATTTAACTGAATCACTTTCACATTTAAATAATTTCCTCTTCTGAATAATCAACCAAGAGGCACTGGGCTTGGATATTAGGGCTAAAGCTTGTTTGAATAATGCGCTATAAAGTTAACTCAAGTGCCTGACCTACTTCCATTTTCTAAGTCACAGGGATTAAATCTGTTAAAGTTGTAAAAGACCTCTCCTAAATACACTATAGCTGTATCATGATGACTTAGGGTCATAATATTTGGCCAGTAGCATGATGGAATAAACGGCTATGAAGGGATTTCGTTGACCAAGAGTTCTATGTCTTAATTAAGTCCAGATATTTTAGAAACTTCTCCTTAATAAAAAAAAAGGCTGAGATATTTGGAGTGAAGGGCTGTATTGTTTTCCCTTTTTATATAATTACAATTGAGGAAAAGAAAAACTTAAGTTATTTATTATTATTATTTATTATTTTTTATAGATGATGGCTATTAGCGGATTCGTGAATGCGATTATATCCTCCATTGAGCGACGTTATGATCTGACGAGTGCTGAGTCCGGACTTGTCGCCAGTGCCTACGATATCTCCTCCGCCATTCTTTTACTCCCAGTCAGCTACTTCGGGGGACTAGGCTCAAAGCCACGTTATATTGGTATAGGCTTTCTACTGTTTGGACTTTCTTGCATCCTGTTTGCCTTTCCTCACTTCCTGTCTGGGATATACGATTCTGGAATAGACGATGGGGGACTGTGTGTACTGGGAAGCTCGGCCACATCATCATGTGTTGGAGACCAAATTAACTCACTATCAAATTATAAGGTACTGCTGAGAAATCTTGGCTTTGGTACAATTCATGCACATCTATATGTTGATCTTGACCTCTGTCACAGTACTTGTAGGATTTGTACAGTACATGTACATCTATATGTTGACCTTGACCTCTGTTATATTACATGTAGGATTGGTACAGTACATGTACATCTATATGTTGACATTGACCTCTGTTATATTACATGTAGGATTGGTACAGTACATGTACATCTATATGTTGACCTTGACCTCTGTCACAGTACTTGAAGGATTGGTACAGTACATGTACATCTATATGTTGACCTTGACCTCTGTCACATTACTTGAAGGATTTGTACAGTACATGTACATCTATATTTTGACCTTGACCTTTGTCACAGTACTTGTAGGATTTGTACAGTACATGTACATCTATATGTTGACCTTGACCTCTGTCATAGTACTTGTAGGATTTGTACAGTACATGTGCATCTATATGTTGACCTTGACCTCTGTCATAGTACTTGAAGGATTGGTACAGTACATGCACATCTATATGTTGACCTTGACCTCTGTTACAGTACATGTTCTATGCCTCTATGATCCTAATGGGAGCAGGAACCACACCGCTCTACACCCTGGCGACGGCCTTCATCGAGGAAAGTGTCCCTGTACGGTCTTCTTCCTTTTACCTAGGTATTTATTCCTTTTACAATTCCTTATAGGAACAAGTTTTTCAAATAGACACATAAAGCTCTGTATTTGTGGATTTGTGGTTATGCTAAAATGTATTCATGTAAATTTTAGTCATATAACAGGCGCATAGCTGGGCCAAAGGATACGTGTAAGCCCAAGTGAGGGGTCAGGGAGCTGTCTAGGTCCCCACAGGGTTCAGGGCAGCACCCTGGTTGGGGGTTGAGGGGGGCTTTTGTTGGGAAATGGTTTAAAGAATTTGGAAGCATGAAAATTGTTATCTGAGATGGTTATTTAAAGACACATTTTAAGTGCCAGTGAGTAGTATTAGTATTTAGTTAACAATTAAATACAATGGTATCTTGATGACATGATGTATGGTTTGGTTTTGTTTAGTGGTGACCGTTTCTCAGAGATTGTTTTGTGTAATTCTGGGCTTTTTTCGTTCTTAAGACGCTATATATACGCTTCTGTCTAGGAGAGGGCGTTTATAGACTTTATCTGCTGCTCAAGTCCTGTATCTATGATCTAAGCAATAAAACAATCTGAAATACAAATATTGTAGTCAGTCCAGATCTAATCTAATCAAAGTTCATCACCTACATGTATAAATAAGGTCCTAAAATAATCATATGTACCAGGTATGGCTTTCTTGTGGGTGTCTTTCTGATATGAGGGTTGTTTATCTCCAGGTGTACATGGTACATGGCTATAAATATTGTTTTTTTCTGGGTGACACTTATATGAGTTTTAAATAAAATGAAATGTTAACAAACAGCTTTAAGGTAACATTGTAAAGTAAACCTGAGTGAAAAACAAATATATACATCTCTAATACATTGTACTCTTTCACCTGTAGTTGCCAAACCTTACATTTGAGTTACTTGTAGGATGACAGTGTTATCACTGAAATAGCAATTAGGAAAGAATAATTATTGCTAAAAATGAAATAACGTATCATAAAAATGATTGATTTGTAATGTATACTAATCTTGAAGCATGTTTCAACTAGATACTCTCGACTGAGGGTTAAATTCAGGAATTAAAGAAATATAATAATTATGTATCTCATAAAAATTTAAGTTTTATGCTTAAGTGTATTTGAGTCACCTATTTCC